>SZYD01001611.1:0-58541 GCA_009363875.1 Mikania micrantha | reverse complement strand
TGGACATGAACTCATGAACACATGATTGTTGGTGATATAAATGCAAACATGCTTTATAGTAATTAGTTGATGTTATGTGTTCTCCCATTGTTATTGTCTCAACGTATCTAACAAAGTGTATAAGAACTAGTCTTATTTCACTGTGTTAGCAATTGTAGTGAATGATATTATCATGAAATTTTACTATCATGAGTGTCATTCTTGTTACCTCTTGTACTTGTCTCATGGTTATCTCAGTGTCACCTCAGTGTTAATTACAAAGTGTTATAAGATCACATCTTAAATACACTTATGTTATTTCAGTGATAGGATAATATCATGAAATTATGTTATCGTGACATCATCCTTGATATGTTCTCATTGTATAATCAAAAATAAAATGAACACAATGCTATAATCCCTTGTGTTTAACATTGTCTTATAAGATCTCATCTTATCACACAATGTTAGCTTATGCGAGGGATGACATCTTGAAACTATGTTATCATGATGTCGTCCTTGATATTCCATATGATTGTCTCAAATGTTGTCTCAATGTTATGAATTCTCAATGATTTTAACAACGTGTTATAAGAGCTCGTCTTATTACACAGCATTAATAAATGTGGTGAATGATGTCATCATGAAATCATGTTATCATAAGCATCACTATTGTTGTCTCAGTGTAATAAGCCCGTTGTTATGAGATCTAGCCTTGATGCATTGTGCCATTCATTGTGATGGGATGGTATCATGAAGTTCTGTCATCATGATATCGTACCTATTATGTTTTACATGTTATTTCACACACAAGCACGCATAGTGATAATGATAAGATAAGTATATGATAATTAAGATAAAATCAATATTATCTATATCACATGATAATTTAAATAAAATACTAAAGCTTTTAAATAAATAAAATAGTTAGCATGTTTCTCAGCCCCGAAGTTAAAATCAAAAGATTAGAAAAGGGGCATGTGAACTCACATGGTAGTTGATGTGGTTGACTAAGTAATAACAGAAAATGCACGCACTCACTCTTGTTCTTGAGGTTGTTTTCACGATCCTGTATTGATTTCAATTGTGTGTAACTTATAAGTATAAGTTATGGGTATGTGTGTGTGTGTCAGCCCTAAAGTTGGCTAACACTTGTAATCGCTCATTATCCTTTGATCCTAATTCACTTATGATGGGACATACTAACACTTAACCACTCAGGTTAAGCGTAACCTATCGTGTTATCTTTGTTTAAAGATTTTGTTTAACTCACCCTTATTAACCTTAAGTCCAAGTTTTGGAAAAATCATATTATTATCTAAGTACAAGACTTAGGTATTGCTATTTAGCATCTTATATTGTACTTATGTAAATCTTGAAGAAATCCTCATTATTTAAGGGTGTTAATACAAAACTCAATTTTTAAAGTTTAATTTCTTAACACTTTATAAAAAATATTGTAGATTTTATCAAGTTAGTTCAATAAAGCCTTTCGCCAACTTTGTAGTAATATGTTTAGCTTCTTAACTCCATGCATGTGGTTTGATGGTGTTATTTCAATGATATGATTTACAAGGTTTAGGGTGTTAAGGATGCGTAGGCCGAATAAGAAGTCATGATGCGAATGAACCCTAACTTCGACCGAATGTGCCTTTGATGTGAATGAGTGCTCGAGCTTCGGCTGAATAAGTATCCAGATGCGAATGGGAGCTCGAGGTTCGGCCGTATGATTATTTAGTACGAATGAAGGATCTTCATACGAATGGAGCCCCACGAATGAGCCATTCGGCTAGTACTTCATTCGGTCGTTGAGTTCATGCGGCCAGAAGCTTCATTCGCCCCTTGTATTCATTCGCCTGGGGAACCATTCGGACGAACTTTCGGTTTTGGTTGTTTTGGTCGAAAACCCTAAAAATCCGAACATTAGGATTCGTCTTACCTCCGATTCAGTGGGTGTTTGAAGCAAATCCTTTGTACTTTCGAGTAGAGGATGTCAAGAGCTTCAATTTGGTAGCTTATTGAAAGATTTGGTTAAGAAACAAGAGAGATCTTGCTGTTTTTTTGATGAAAACCCTAGAGAAAGAGAGAAAACCGGGTTTGAGAGTTTAGAGAAAGCGTTGAGGTGTAATAAATGTAGATTTGTTCTCGATCGATCAACGGAATCCTATTAACAATCAAATCTATATGGAATCTAGATTTGATCTATATGAATCAAAGACAAACAATCATTTATATAAACATCATTTCATTGAATATAACAATCTGATTACAATGAAATGAACAAGAACACACAGTTCTTTCAATCTCACACAGAGAAACTCCCTATATCAGATCTGTCTAACACACACAAAACTTAAGAAGTGACAAACCTCTAGACAAAACTACTATATATACAAAATGTTCGGACGAACCTAGCCAAACCTTGAGGTTCGCTGGACGAACCTGTACAAGACACAAACTAGGTTCGCCGAACCTGCTAAGGTTCGTGGGCCAGACGAACCTTAGCCAAACCTCTACTAACTTATACATTTTGAAAAGCAAACTATTACATAATGTCCTAACAAACTCCCCCTTAATAGTTGCTTCAAAATCTTCAAAGTCTTTGTCTTCAATTTGCACTTTGAGCTCCACTTGTTGTCTGATCTTCACAAACATTATCTGTAGCACGAATAACAACAGACTTAGGAATCTTTGATAGTCTTTCAGCTTCCAACTTTGCATCTCTATCATCTAACTCTTTCTGCAACTTCATCAACTCAACATACAAATAATTGACATCCTCCCATTTGCATCCAGAGTGTATTCCCAAAGTATAACACATCCGAGCTATCGTTTGAAATTGAATAGCCATATCTTTGTAGCTAATACCAACATCATGAAACCCTTCATTTGCAAAGATATCAACTTCATTCAGTAAATCAATGTCTTGCTTTGAACAGTTCACCAACCAAACAGGATCCAACAGCCTAATCACCCTCCACTTATCATCTTCTCTCAATAGAATGACTGCTTCATATGTTCTTTCATCGTAAAACCAGAATTTCAAATAAGGATTCCTATTCTGTTCTATTCTTCTCAACCTTGGTCTTGAATAAACTTTAGGCTTTGGATACACATAAGAATTCTTCTTCAACAAAGAAAATTGAGGCACCAACCAACTCCAGCTAGTCTTAGCTTCTTTCTTCAACATCTTCTCAAATCATTCATTGTGCTCTGTCTGAATAGGCTTTATCATCCTCAACCTTGATAACTGCATACATTCAAAAGAAGGTAATGACATAATGTCAAATGCCTTTCCAAAATATTGACAACCATCAGTCCTCTTGACAACATAACATCCTCTGTTCTTCAAGCTTCCAGGAATATTGTGAAAGTAACCATAGCTTACAATTCTTCCTTTCATCTTTGACTTAGATCCAATCTTGAGAATTGTCTAGCTTGGTCTTCTTGAACTTTTTCTTCAATTACTTCAACCATTTGCTTGAAAATCATTAAATGATCAATAATGTACTTGTGTTCATCTTGACTTTCTCTCCACATATCCATATTAGTCTCTTCTTTGTTGTCTTTGGAGCTCTTCTCTGGACGTCAATATCAAAGATCTTCTTCTAAGTTTGCAAGTTATACAAATTCTCATCAACGTGCTCATCTTGTTCAAAATCAATTGGCTGATCTGATTATCCGATCACCATCTTTCCAGAGTCATTTGCATTCTGCAAATCATTTACTTTTACTCCCAACAACTCAGCTAGCTCTTTCTTTGAATAACCACCATCAATTTCTCCTTCCTCCAATTATGTATCTTCAGTCAATTCGCCAATCATACTTTGCAACTGTACATCAGCCTTTAGTTTAAACAACTCTACAAACGTAGGCAATGAACTATCAATCACTTGCTTTGGATATTCCAAATATGTCAAGTCTTCAATATCTACATCTTCAATGTCCTTAGCCTTATCAGAAGGAACAGATGAAATAGGATTAACATCAAATGAAATCCCAGAAGGACTGTAAATCACTATAGCACCAGTTATAGAATTCAAAACACTTGAACTTTCAACACCCGTCAAATCACCATCATCATCTTCATCATCATCATGATAAGCATTAAAGCTTGGATGTTCATCAACATCTGAATCTTCATAGTCAACCTTCTCTTCTTCTTCTTCTTCATCATCAATGTTAACAAATACTAGATCAGCACTAGCACCAGTACCTTCAGTTTGAGTGTCTTTGACTTGAATATCATTCATCTTTAGATTCAACACTTGATTCTCTTTCTTTAACTCAACAATCTCAGCACTCTGCTTCACAGTCAATGTCCCCAATGATGTATTTCTCTCATTCATTAACTTCTTTTCAAGCAAATCCTCTTCTCTCCACTTCAACAATTGAGAAATATGACCTTTCATCACATCTATATCACTTTGACTTGAAGAAGATGGTTGTTCAGTTTCAGCTTTATCCTTTTGTTTCCTGTACTTGTGAAACTCTTGTGACAAAATAGAAACCCATCTTCTTAACTCAAAATCATCATATCCCAATGCGAAGTTCAAATCTAAATCATCCAATCCTTCAAATAATGAATCACCTCTGAAAGTAGAAGCTTCCTGAAATGATGTTGCAACTGTTGTAGCATTCACAAATGAAGGCATGAATGATGCAAAATTTACAAACTCAGGATTAGGCATGAAAGTCTCTGTATGAACATAGGCTTGAGAAGTAGAGACAGCTTCTTGAACTGTTGCAGCAACTGAAGTAGATACAGAAATAGGAATAGAAGCAGATATTGAAGAAACAACCACAAGAGAAGAAACAATAATCCTAGGAGTCCTTGTCTTCTTCTTTTTATGTACCTTGGCCATTCTCTTCTTCTTCTTTGGCCTTGAAGACTCAGGCTCATAAACAGTAAAGTTTGGATCATGACCTCTTCTTTGTCTTCTTCATTCAATTGTTGTATTGGCCTTTTCTTTAATCTTCTCACCATCCTGTTACCAACTTGAACTGTATCCATCTCAGACTTAGTAGATTCTTCATCTTCAGCATCAACATGTGTAGAAGAAGCAGTAGCATCTTCTTGTCTTTGAGTATCCTGTTGACCTGGATATATCACTTGAAGAGGAACCAGTGTAGTCGGAGTTACATCTGGAATCTCATGAACTGGATCTGGTGTTTGTTGATTTTTCTGAGAAGATTGAGCTTGAGATTTCCTTTCTTGTGAATTAGGAGGAGGAGGTGGTGGTTGTTGATCATCATCATTATCACCCAACTGTTCATTATCTGAGTTTGAATCTTCATTCCTCCAAGCATCATTCAGAGGAGAATTATAATTGGCTCTAGCACAGTGTCCTACCAAGTCTTTTATCAGTATCTCATCTGTACTTTTCTGATAAATCTTGACTTGACCAAGACTGGAATCAGTCATGTGCTTTAGCTTGAGAAGATCAGAAGCAACTCTAGGCAAGTTCTGTTTAGGAAACCTTTCATCAATCAGCATCTGAACAAATCTTGGATACATATAAAATCTGTATTTGGCCTTGGTTATGTTATCTGACATATATCTGAAGATCATTGGAGAAAAGTTGCACGGTTTGTTCAAAATCAATGCCACCATAGAAGACCTCATCAGATCTCTCAATTCATCAAATGTGCCCTTCATCATGCTAAGACAGTGCAAAATTACATGAGCTAATAACTTGTACTGCAAAGGTAACTTGCGCTTCTTGATAAAGTATTCACTGTGGACACCAAAGTATCTAATTCTCATAAAACATCCCTTAATGCACCTCTCAGGAATAAGAGTCATTCCTGCAGGTTCACCTCCAAACTGTAAAACCCTTCTAATATCAGATTCAGTCACTCTAATGGCTTGTCCAAGTACATTAGCCTCAATCACATAATCCTCATCAACTGTAATCAACCTAGCTGAATCCCAGAAACTCTGAATATGTGATCTGTATATGTGACAATAGATGGAAATCTCATAATAAATCCTTGACCGTCTTAAGAACTCAATCATCGGGCGAAATTCTTTGCCGTTCTTTGTCGTAGGATCCAAATAAGCAAAGAGGTTGTGTTTATCCCCAAATGTGAGAGTTGCCATTTCTACAATCAAAACAAACAACAATTAAAAAAAATAAAAAATCAAAAGTTAAAAAAAACAAAAAAATTTCTAAGTATAGAAACCAACGAACCCTCCCTATGCCGAACCTAGACTAGACGAACCTGTTTACAAGACATACATGTTTAAACTAACGAACCTATAAATGAACAAACCTTGAACATACCACGAACCTTATGGTCAAACGAACCTTGACCATCCAAGGTTCGGTTCAATAGTAAAAAGAGGTTTGGCCCGAACCTTTAAAGTTCAAACGAACCTTATCAATTCAACGAACCTGTGTTCATTTACACAAACCTAATCCAGATTAAAATCAAATTTTAAAATCTATGAATTAGATCAAACAATTTATATCCAAAGATTCGCCATTCACAGATGAACAACATTAATGAAAACAATTTCCATCAAATTTAGATTTAAACAAGTTTTAATCCAAAACAACAGGTTCAACTAAACTAGATCTAAAAATCTAAAAATCTCCTAATCTAGCCGATCAAACTCCAATCTCTTTACCTATTTAAAATCACAAAACAAATCCGAAGCTAATGATATATGGCAAATAGTGTCAAGGATCCAGAATCAAAAAATCAAAAACTCAAGCTCAAAGGTTCGTGAAGGTGTTCTGATGAAAGTGACGAAGGTCATTACACGAACCTCTATTTATACGAAACTGTGAACAAACCTTATTGACGAACCTTTGACCAAACCTGTTGGACGAATCTTTGACCAAACATGTTGACCGAACCTTTGATCAAACCTGATGAACGAACCTGTTCAAAACCTCTCAGACGAACCTTCAACAAAACTTGTTGGACGAACCTGTCCAAAAACCTATTGAACGAACCCACTCACAAACCTATCAGGCGAACTTCCAAGCAAACCTTTTTGAAATTCAATTTAATTTAAAATTTCAAACAAACCAATGTTTAATATTTCAGAGTCAAAACAAATAATTAAAAATTATTGATTTAACATCAGATAAAACCCAAAAATCTTTTTGTATTTTTCAAATTTCAGAACAAACACACTACAAATGTTATGAACCTAACTATAAAATATAAAACTAAATAAAATAAACACATATTTTTGTTTGAGAAAGATCCAGACATGAGATCATATTGTATTACAATTATCAACACACCTGATTGAATTAATGAATATATTTATCAGCAAATTACAATTCAAAGATGATTGTTAGAATATAAAACCTCTTTAAATTTAATTACTTAGTTAAGATATCAATTGAAAATAAAAACCATCAAATACTTTATGTTCTCCATTTACTTTAACACATCCCTGTTTTGTGAAAAATTAAACAAACAATAATGTCCTTGAAACAAATTACTTCAAATTTAACTAGCTTGATCATGCAAAAACAAAATAGAATATCTTTTTGAAAATAACAAAATGTAAAACAAATTGAATTTGTTCAAAATCTTGGAATCAAGGTTGATACTTTCATATAATCAGATGATCCAGAAAATGAACGAAACAATAATTTAAGATTAAGCTTTTAACAATCAGATCGATATTCTCATATATGAAGAGATTGTCCAAATCTTAATCAAAACCAAGAAAACAAATTTGAATTGTTTAAAGCTATAACAATCAGGTCGATACATAATTATATGCAGAGAATGTTTCAGCTTTAAACTAAAACAAAAGAAAAAAAAATAGAATTTCTTTTAAAAATAAACACATGATCATTACTAGTGACTTAAATTTTGTTCAAGAAACATTTTGTAAGATTAATCATCACTCATTCAGGACAAAGCTAAGCACTGTATTCTAAGCATTTGTTTCTCATAAAGCATAATCAAAATTTTGTCAAATGTTATCTGAACTAAGTTATAAACCTACCAACATATCATACTAAGTAATTGTAAATGCTCTTTATGTTTATGTTCTTGTATGATACAAATGTGCTTCCAATTGCTACAATGTCCTATCATTTCTCATTTGGACAAATCAATTTCTCATAATTTTAATTTTTTTAATGTTTTTGTGTTTTTGATTTTTCAAATGTTTTTGAGTTTTTCAAAATTTTCTCCCCCGAAAACCTAAAACACAAAACAAATAAAAACAATTAAAATATCTGATGTTAATTCAATAAAAGTTGATTATGAAGGAATTTGATTTGAAATGACCTCACCCATGACCGTAATGCCATTTAATTTGAGTAAATACTCAAAACGATTTTTATCAAAATCCTTGGTGAAAAGGTCTGCTCGTTGCTCATTTGTATGTATCTTCACCACATCAAAAAGTTTCTTTTCATAGCAACCGCGTATGAAATAAAACCTAATATCAATGTGTTTAGAACGTGAATGATACACTGGATTCTTTATTATAGCAATAGCAACCTCATTATCAACATAAATTGGGGTTGTCAAATAATTCAAACCTTAGTCTCTCATCTGTTGTTGTATCCACAATACTTGTGAACAATAACTGGCAGCAGCTACATACTCAGCCTCACAAGTTGAAGTAGCCATAGATGTTTGTTTTTTACACTCCCAAGAAACTAATCGTTCCCCCAAAAATTGTGCACCACCAGTTGTGGATTTCGCATCTGTCTTACATCCTCCATAATCGGATCTCTGTAGGCATTGAAGGAAAAGTTATCATGCTTAAGATACCACAAACCGGTGTCTGGTGTACCTTTCAGATAACGAAGTATTCTCTTGACGGCAATCAGATGTGACACTTTAGGTTTTGATTGATATCTTGCACAGATACTTGTAGCAAAGACAATATCTGGTCTTGAGGAAGTCACATACATCAAACTCCCAATAATTCCACGATAAAGGGTAGGATCAATTATCTCCCCCTTAATATCAGGCTCAATCTCGTGATTAGGCTGAATGGGCGTAGAAATTGGTTTTGAATCAAGCATGCTAAAACGTTTTAGCACATCTCGAATATACTTTGTCTGATGAATGAAAATTCCATCATCAGTTTGATCAATCTGTAAACCCAGAAAAAATTTGATGTCTGACATTGCACTCATCTCAAATTTCTCAATCATCACCTCTTTGAACTCCAAACACATTTCTTCATCGGTAGATCCAAAAATAATATCATCTACATAGATCTGAACAAGAAGAATGTCCTTGCCCTTCTCCCGAAAGACCAAAGTTTTGTCAATCTGACCCCTATTGAACCCATGTTCAATAAGGTGAGTCGATAACGTCTCATACCAGGGATGTGGAGCCTGATGAAGACCATACAATGCTTTGTCCAAGAGGTAAACCTGATCCCGATGGATAGGATCCTCAAAGCCCGGTGGCTGACAAACATACACTGTTTCCTTCAAAGAACCATACAGAAATGCAAATTTTACATCCAACTGAAAAACTTTGAATTTCTTGTGAGCAGCAAAAGCAAGAAAAAGTCTAATTGCTTCCAACCGCGCCACTGGTGCAAAAACTTCATCGTAATCAATTCCTTCAACTTGTTTGAAACCCTGAACCATTAAACGAGCTTTGTTTCTGAGAATTATGCCTCTGTCATCTCGTTTACATCTCAGCACCCATCTAGTACCAATCTTTTTCTCTCCTTTTGGAAAATCTACCAAATGCCAAACACCCAATTTTTGAAACTGATTCAGTTCTTCTTGCATAGCCTCCACCCAGGCAGGCTCACTAACGCTTCAGTCACAGTCTTTGCTCTATTTGTGAAATAAACGCTGAATGCATCCAGAGCTCTTGACTGCCATGAGTTTTCTATAAGTCCACATACAAACTTTCTTCATTTGTGACTTGATGTCATGTCTATACTCCTACAGTTGCATCTCCTATGATCTGAGCAACCGGATGATTCACATGAACTCTTGTGACAGGCAGTTGCGGTACACCCACATTATGATCCAGATTTGTAATATTCTGATCATTGTCTTGATCGTAAGACATAGCATCTTCAAAAACATCATGATCATCATCAGATGACCAATCATCATTAATTACTTCTGAAATGTCTTCCTCATGTGGAGTAGTAATACCATCTTCAGAATGATGAGAAATACCTTGTTCTTCAGAATTCTACAAATCAAACAACATTTGTAAGGTTATTTCATCATCAGAAACACTTGGAGACATATTAAAAGATTCAAACAATTTATTGTAATCAAAAAGCCAATCTGGACCCATCCCGTCTGGTATAGGTGTATGTCGTTGAACATGCACATGATACCATAATTCAACAACACCTGTACATTTATTAAACACACGTTTGTTAGGAAGACTGTAACCAAGAAAGAAACCCTCTTCAACTTTAGAATTGAATTTTAAATCTTTCTTTAGCATGATACAAGGAGCCCCAAAAGGTTCCAAGTGTTCCAAATTAGGCTTTCGATTCTGAAGCAATTCGTAACAAGTTTTATTGTGTCTTTTAACAATCAAAACTCTGTTAAGAGTAAAACAAGCTGTAGACACATCTTCAATCCAAAAAGTAATGGGAAGCTTAGAATCAGCTAGCATTGTTCTCGCAGACTCAATCAAAGTCATGTTCTTTCTTTCAGCTACACCATTCATCTGAGGCTCATAAGGTGCACTGAATTGCTGCTGAATGCCTTTGGAATTGCAAAACTCCTCCATTGATGATTCTTAAACTCAGTCCCATTATCCGATCGTACACGCCTCACTCTCAACTTATACAATGTCTCCAACAAGATGATTCATCTTCCGAATATGAATATGTCCCATCCGCCGGTGCCATGAACGTGTATCTTGTTCAGTAGCCTTGGACACTAGACATGTTTCCACTTTATTCACCGTCTCCGCCTTCGCCATGTCAAGTACGTACAAATCCTTGCTCCGATCAGCTGTCATCAGAATCCATTCCTCATAAATCTAAAATCGTTGCTTGAGTACATAAGACATATGTTTGTCGAACATCACTTTGTAACCTTTATCACAAATCTGTGAAACACTCAACAAATTGTTAGTTAATCCTTTGCAGAAATTAACATTATCAAATGAAACCTTTCCATTTGTCAAACTACCAAAGCCTGTAATTTGACCTCCTTTGTCTCCAGCAAAGTTCACATAACTTCCTTTCATCAACTTGAAATATCTCAACAAATTCAACTCTCCAGTCATGTGCCGGGAACATCCACTATCAACAATCCAACGATCATTGATATGGCCCATGGATGCAACTGCACAATAAATTGAAAACATATCATTATTCAAAAGAGATGACCCCCGCCATTTCGGCGTCGAGTCTCCTGGAATGGACCCCTTTCATTCTTTTGTGATGACCTACTCGAATACCCATCATTACTGTTATCATCCTCTTTCCCAGAAACTTCATCACCTGACCTGTTTTTAAGTTTCCAAATTGATTTTGATTTAAAATGTTGTTTTGAAAATGATTTTGAAGATGCATTATCAAAAGAATCATCATCAGATGATGTCACAATTTTCAAAATCTTTTTAATATTTCTTTTATTCTCAAAAACTTGTTTCTTCTAATTATTTTCTTTTTTCACCAAAAAACAATCAGGATTGAATTTTCGAAGAACTCGCATCTAATCTTCACTAGGTCTAAGTCTCCTAGGACATCCACCTGACCTATTCACCCAACTCTCATCATCAGAAATCTTCCTGATTTTGTTATTTGGACAATTAGCAGAAATATGTCCTTTACCACAACAAGTAAAACAGTTCCGTGTTTCTCTTGCAGAAAAAGACTTAAAACTGCTACAATCAGTTGAACTGAAATCCAAATCACAATCAGCAATCAAATGACCAAACTTACCACATCGGTAACATTTTCTATCTTTCAAATGATTATTTGGTGTTGGTTCATCATAATATTTTGATGAACTGAAAGGTTTTGAAACAAACTTTGCAAATGAGAGTCTGTTTCTCAAACCAGTTGATTTTATCTTTGAATTACTTATTTGATTTTGAAAATTCTTTGATTTATCTTTATGTCCAACCCCAAACCTGTCAAAGAAAAAATCCACTTTTTCAACCTTTTTTAGAAACCACATTTTGCTTTCGAAAATTTCCACTAGACTCTCGTTAATGTGTAGTAGATGACTTTACATACACAATCGGTTTAAGATTAGTGGTTGGTTTGGCTTTGATTACTGGTTTGGAAACTTGAGTGGTTTTAATCACCACTTTCTCAACTTGGTTCATCTCAGCTTTTGACTTCTGAGATTTCAAACTCTTTTTGTCAACATTTTTAACTTGATAACCATTTTGTCTCAAAATATCAGATGAATATTCTGATTCAGTAATATCTTCAATGATAGGAGCATCACTATTAAGAGACACTTTTTCATCAGAAGATGAACCTCCAACATTTTCAACAACTTGTTCAGACTCACGTTCATTCAAAGAAACAGGATAAACTTCCAAATTCGGATCAATTTGTGGTCTAGGAACATAGCTTGAAGAAGGTGGTACAACATGAAAACCCAAGCCAGTAGTGTCATTCAATGATCTTTGCATGACAGCAAAGTAATAGATAACATACTGAGAATTCTGATAATTCTCTAGCTTGCTCTTGTTCATCTATGCTTCTACTCTTGCTGATGACAATTCAACTTTCAACTTTTGCACTGACTCGAGATGCACAGAAACTGCATGATTATTTTGCAAAACTTTAATTTTTAATTCTTCATTTTCTTTTCCCAAATCAATGATCTTTTTATCAAAAGCTTTTTCTCTTGAAATCAACTTCTTGTTAGATGCAGTGCACTCGACCAGTTTAACAGTCAATTGAGCATTCATTTCTTTCAACTTATCAATGATCTCTAAAATATCATTATTTACCTCTTCAACTTTTTCTTTGCCTTTTCTTGTTTCTTCATCCAAAGAAGCCATGAATGCACCCATTAAATCATCATATTGCTTTCCCCAATCATACCCTTCATCTGCTTGACTGACTAAAGCTTTTGGTGATTCTTCAGTCTTTTCCTTCTTCTTTTGCATAGCACATGATATATAATTGAGAAATGTAAACATGACAATGATATAGAATTACAAAGTTAAAATTGTGTATCATAATTTAACTAAGTAAATCTAATAAAAAAAATCAATGAGTTTATATCTTGAACTGTACGAGATATACAATAGTGATTCACTGTTTTGTCATTCCAAAAGTATGCAATCAAAAGTAAGCTAGGTCTTCTAAAAGTCCACTAGCTTAGCATTTGCACATATGTATCTAGACCTGTTCGTCACCTGAGAAAACATGCAATTTAAAACAAAGTCAACACTAGGTTGGTGAGTTCATAAGTTTAGTAATTGAAATCATTGAATTGATCATGCACACATCCACAATGTCATACTTATTACTTGTAATACTTGATTCACCTGTTCCACCCAATGGCCTTTCCTTAGTTACATGTACAAGTAGTGTATCACCTGATTAAGTATGCTTATATATAGGGAATCACGAAAGGGTCAAGCCCAGACGCTATCCCACCACATACCCAGTCAAGTTCCACACCACTTGTGATACAACTAAAGATATCCATTTCCCGTGTGTTCAACGTGTCTGAGATGTATTCGTCTGTTGTATCAATTATAGAATAATATAGTGTGAGGGGTTAGTTACCAAACCGAAGTCTTGATAAACCCTCCATGTATTAAGGGGTTTAGATTAATGTAATCTGTTCCTTGTATTATTCTATATTTGGGGGGGGTTAACTGTTGTTACACTTTTAAATATTAAGAGTGTTAGTCAACCACTTGTAATTTGTGTTTTTTAAACTATAGTGCATAGAGCCTAAAAGGAATCCATTGAAATCCTCACGTAATCAGCTTTCAATGCATCCGATTTACCTCTACCACTTTGTATGTCTAGTGTCCTCAACGAAATCTATTACTAGTAGTGTAACATGAGAGTAGATCACTTTCTCAACCTACTAGTCAATAGGATTTCCGCTGGATTAATTACTTATCACTGCAAATTAATATCACCATGTGTCGCTTTCCAGAACCTGACTTGAATTCGCCCTGTCACCGGTCGTACGTTACCGGCCATTGAATCAATACGATCAACATACTAGCCCTACAAGCTAGAGGTTTGTCAAACCTATGGTACCACTATGCTATCGTCGGTTTAGTCACATCAAACTAACTGGTCAGCGAATTATAGGGGCTTACATGATCACTTGAACAATTGGCACATGATTGAAGTGATATAATACTACAGGTCAATAGTAATTAATTGTAATTGTGTTCATCTGTATTATTGCTCTCATTGTCATATGTTCTCCATGATATTAACAAAGTTAAATAAGAACTTGTCTTATTAAGTTATGTTAATTATTTGAGTGAATGATATTGTTATCATGAAGTTACATTATCATGATTATCATTCTCTGTTCCTTGTACTCTTGTAATTTGTATTGAACTGCAAAGCTAAGTGTTAAAAGGACTTGTCCTATTACACTTACTTAACTCTTGTATCGAATGTTAATACCAAGATATGTAATATCTTTATAACATTTATATGTTTACTTGTAATTGTTCCATTGTCTGTTTGTGTAAGAATAATTTAGTGTTATAAGATAAAATCTTATAACTTTATTATTCTAATGTAACGATGAATTAATAAGATATATTATCTTGTTCATCAGATTATCCCTGTCATGTCATAATCATACAAGCATGCATACAATGATAAACGATAATAAACAATTAAGTATTATTTAAATCAAAGTATAAGCAATATGTTAAACATAAAACTTTTAATTAAATAAAAGTTAAGCATGTTTCTCAGCCCCGAGAGTTTAAAATCAGTTAAGATTAAAGAAAAGGGACATATGAACTCACCTTGTAGTCGTTGAGGGTTTGACTTAGCTTAAACGAGGGTGCGCGCGCTCTTGATTGTACTTGAGTGTGTTTTTCACGATCCTGTATTGATTTCACGTTGTTGAAATTTATAAGTATAAGTTATAGATATTTATGTGTGTACGTGTTAGCCATAAAATTGGCTAACACCCGTAGGTCTCGGTTGTCATTCGGCCCATAGTTTATTTGTTACAGTTTTACACCCTTACTTGACTAATTTAGGTCATTAGTATAACATGTCCTTATATTGTATGTTAGCTTGCCTTGTATTCTAATTAATAGTCTTGAGAGGGAAATTAGTAGTTCAATCTCAACTCACACTTAGGTTTATGATTTAAAACTCCACATTGTCTTCTCATTAACCTTGGAATAATTGCCACCTAGTTATCAAACAACTAGACAACAACCCTTGTAAACTTGATGGTTTGAGTTTGTAAAGTTTATTATACCCACCCATGACCACCTTTGTAATAAATTAAGTTAGTACACCCATGCAAATTATTATAAGAAAGTTAGTTTAAGGTATTTGTTTCACTTTCTTGCATGTGGGCTGAATAAGAATTCTTTGGGTCAACCACTCATTTGGGCAGAACCATGTACAGGGAGGATCCACATGGGCCGATTGTTGGGCTATTGGTTCCAATGGGCTGGTCGTATGAGGCTGGGCCAGTGGATATTACGCTCGAATAAGGCTGGCCGTATGAGTTTGACTCGGCGAATGGCAGCCTCGACCAACCTAGTTCGAATGAACATTGTTTGAGCGAATGGCCTGTTGGCCGAAGGTAGAAGCGGCGAATGGCTGCTGAACGGCGAATGGTGATGTGATCGAATGAGTGGAGTATGAGGCTTATGCCGAATGAAGGTGACATGCGAATGGCATTCCTGACCGAATGAGAGTATAGGCCGACTAAGGCACAACTCAGGCGAATGACAGCTGGCCGAGTGAATGGAGGGTCTCAGTAGAATGAAGATGGCGAATGAAGACCTCATTCGACCCCTCTTGGCCTTTCGTCTCTACACCATTCGCCGCGCTGGGTGAGGCCATTCGGCCGGTCTACCACTTCGCACACAACCCTCCTCATCTGGTAAAACTCCTAGCCAACACAAGGCATAAATTATGGTCACTCTTTTAGGGTGTTTTTCGTGGGCTGCTAGTAGGTTTTCAAGTGGTTCTAACCGGTTGGACTAAGGGGTAGAACAAAAGGGTGAAAACCCTCTTTTTCGTGGTTTTCAAGCTTAGATACCTCGATTTTCAGTGGGCTTGGCTCTAGATCGGTTGTACTTTCGTGTAGAGGATGATGAGAGCTTCGTGTAGGTTCAAAAATGAAGTGATTTGGTGAAGAAATGAGGGAGATATGGAGGAGAGAAGGTTGTAAATGATGGTGGTGGCTTCAAATCCGGAAATAGGGTTTTGTGGGGAAGAAGAAGAAGTGAAAAGTGAGGGAATCACCCTCATTTAGGGTATTTATACCCCGAGGGTGTTCGGGTTCCTTTTTTGTTGCTCGGTTCGCGTTTTCGTTACGTTTCCGGAAATTAAACGCGTAAATAAATTGTAATAAATAAAAGAAGTATTATTTTAAATTATTTGATGAGTTTTAAAATTGTAAAACGTTAAATGTTTTATTTTCTTGATTTAATATCGCTCGTATCGTTTATCGGTTTCGTTTCGTCAGATCGCGTCACCTTCGCGCGTATTCGTTCGAATCGTCACCCGGACGAACACGACGATGGTTTTGCTTTCCGACTTTTGTTTTCTACTTTTCAGTCATTATTTCAGAACTCTAAACTCACAGATATGTTTGTATGAATCGTCACCCACGCAAACAAACTGTCAGTTCGTTATTCTGAAATAACACTGCAATTGTGTTTGAATTGTGTTTCCTCACTGACGGACTCAACTAAACTTTATGTTTTTACATTGTTTTCATTTTGACTTGTCGGCCATCTGATTCCTGTCATCTAGGGATATCAGATCGCAACCGACTTGTACTTGTCGTTTACTCGAACACCATTGTATCTCTTGATTCGTTGTATTATTTGTACTTAGGTTTTCGCCTAAATACTAACAACCATTGTTTATCGTGCGTGCTGTACTTACAGTATTTAAGTTTTCACTCAAATACGTACAACTGTTTACTGTATTTTGAATTCTGTTATCACATACACTGTTCACATATACGTATTTGCACATAGTAAATAGTGAAAGTACACATACCGTACGGACTTGCCGGACGATCTGGTACTTGATGTTACAGTCTCCCCTTGTTAAAGAAATTTCGTCCCAAAATTTAAGCATCAAAATCGGGCTTCAATTCTCGAACAGATGGGGATACTTTGTTTTCATGTTGTCCTCGAGCTCCCAGGTAAATTCTGGTCCACGCTTGGAGTTCCATCGAACCTTTACAATAGGAATACGGCTTCGTTTCAGTCTCTTGACTTCACGTTCCATAATCTCTACAGGTTCTTCAATGAAATGTAATTGTTCGTCAACTTGTATTTCTTCCAATGGTATGATCAATGATTCGTCAGCTAGACACCTCTTAAGATTTGATACATGAAAGACATCGTGTACTCCGCTGAGTTCATCAGGCAGTCTGAGTCTGTATGCCACAGGACCTATGCGTTGAGTAATCTCAAACGGTCCGACATACCAAGTTGCTAGTTTGCCCTTAGCCCCAAAACGAACTACGCCTTTCCATGGGGACACCTTTAACATGACTCGGTCACCCACATCGAATTCCAAAGGCTCGCCGTTTGTCTGCGTAACTCTTTTGGCGGCTACGTGTTGCTTGTAATCGTTGTTGTATCTGAGCAATCTTATCAGTAGTTTCCTGAATAAGTTCAGGCCCAGTTATTCTGTTGTCTCCCACTTCGGTCCAGCAAATTGGAGACCGACATTTTCTACCATAGAGTGCTTCAAACGAAGCACATCCAATGCTGTTGTGGTAGCTATTGTTGTAGGAGAACTCAATGAGAGGTAGTTGTGTTTCCCAACTTCCACCGAAGTCTAGGATGCATGTTCTCAACATATCCTCTAGGGTTTGAATGGTGCGTTCGCTTTGTCCATCCGTTTGAGGATGATAAGCGGTGCTTAAGTTAACACTTGTCCCTAAGAATTGTTGTAATGATTGCCAGAACTGCGAAGTAAATCGACTGTTCCGGTCGGAAATAATAGACAATGGCACTCCGTGCCTTACTACTATTTCATCAATGTATAGTCTTGCTAGTTTCTCCATCTTGTACGTTTCTCTGATCGGGAAGAAATGAGCAGACTTGGTCAACCGATCAATGATGACCCAAATAGAATGATCCACTGGAGGTGCGGGGTAGCTTGGTAATGAAATCCATAGCTATTTATTCCCACTTCCATTGTGGAATCTCTGGTTGTTCCAACAAACCCGAAGGTTTCTGGTGTTCTGCTTTGACTTTGGCACATGTGATACATTTGCCAACATAAGTGGCAATGTCATTCTTCATACCCGGCCACCAATAAAATGACCTAAGATCTTGATACATCTTATCGGCACTAGGATGAACTGAATAACGTGTCTTGTGTGCCTCGTCAAGTGTGAGTGTTCGAAGTTCATCTATTGCTGGAATCCAAACACGATCCAGGTAATAGATAACTCCATATTGTTTTGTCTTGAATTGTTTCTCGGCTCCACAATCGAGCTCGCGTTTCAGGTTGTTTCTTGCCACTGCTTCTTGTTGTGCTTGTAAAATGTGATCTCTCAGACTTGTTTGCACGGTCATTCCCATTGCGCGAACGCGTAAGGGTTTGACTCTTTCCTTCCGGCTCAAAGCATCTGCAACAACATTTGCTTTGCCCGGATGGTATTTGATCACACAATCGTAATCGTTCAGGAGCTCAACCCAACGTCTCTATCTCATATTAAGCTCCTTCTGATCAAATATGTGTTGTAGGCTCTTGTGATCTGTGAAGATAGTGCATTTGGTACCATAGAGGTAGTGTCTCCATATCTTTAAAGCAAAGACAACAGCTCCCAGTTCGAGATCGTGTGTCGTGTAATTCTTCTCGTGTATCTTCAATTGTCGTGAGGCATAAGCAATGACTTTGTCTCGTTGCATCAAAACACATCCGAGTCCCTGATGGGAAGCATCACAGTAAACTACAAAGTCATCGTTGCCTTCTGGGAGTGTTAAGATTGGAGCATTGCACAATCTTTGTTTCAATGTCTGGAATGCCTCTTCTTGTTTCTGAGTCCACACAAAAGGTTCACTCTTCTGTGTGAGTTTGGTGAGAGGCAAAGCTATCTTAGAGAAATTCGAGATGAATCTCCTGTAATAACCTGCCAATCCCAAGAATGATCTGATCTCTGTCGGTGTTGTAGGCACATCCCAGTTCTTGATTGCTTCTATCTTGGCAGGATCCACGTGAATACCATCACTGTTAATCACGTGACCCAAGAATTGAACTTCCCTTAACCAAAATTCACACTTGGAGAATTTGGCATAAAGTCGTTCTTCTTTCAGAAGCTCCAAAACTATCTTGAGGTGTTGCTCGTGTTCCTTCTCGTTTCTTGAATAGATCAGTATATCATCGATAAAAATGATAACGAACTGATCTAAATACGGCTTGCACACCCGGTTCATCAAATCCATGAACACAGCCGGTGCGTTCGTCAATCCGAATGGCATCACCATGAATTCGTAATGACCATATCGGGTACGAAATGCCGTCTTTGGTATGTCTTCCTCTTGTATCCGGAGCTGATGATAACCTGATCTCAGGTCTATCTTTGAAAAATACTGTGCTCCCTGTAACTGATCAAACAAATCATCAATCCTCGGTAACGGGTACCGATTCTTGATGGTGAGTTTGTTGAGTTCTCGATAATCAATGCACATCCTGAAAGTTCCATCCTTCTTTTTCACAAAAAGAACCGGAGCTCCCCACGGGGAAAAGCTCGGTCGGATGAATCCTTTATCGAGTAGCTCTTGTAACTGATTAGACAGCTCCTGCATCTCTGATGGAGCAAGTCTATAAGGAGACTTAGCCACAGGAGTCGCTCCCGGAATCAAATCGATTCTTAACTGCACCGATCTCTCAGGTGGCAGCCCCGGTAAATCATCCGGAAACACGTTCGCATAATCCTTCACCACTGGTACGTCTTGAATCTTGATTGCTTTCTTGTCTTTCTCGACCACATGAGCTAGGAATGCGACACATTGTTTTCTAAGGTACTTGCGAGCCTTCATGCATGATATTATCTTGACATTGCGTTTCGCTTGGTCTCCACGAATCTCCAAAATCTGATCATTCTCCACTGGAATACGTAATAGCTTTTCGGAACTGATAAACTCAATTCGGTTAAGAGATAGCCAATCCATTCCGATGATGATATCAAAACTGCCCAATTCCATCGGTATCAAGTCGATGGAAAATGTATGATCACCAAGTGTTAGTGGGCAATTCCTAAGTATTGTGTCAACTGTAATCTGTTTGCCGTTAGCTAACTCAATAGTATAAGGGGAGTCTAAAGCTTCCTCAACATGTTTAAGATGGCTAGCAAAATCGGATGAGATAAAACTCTGATCTGCACCAGTGTCAAATAATATGGATGCATAGAAGTCAGATAAGAGAAATGTACCCGTGATCACGTTCGGGTCTTGTCTAGCAGCAGCTGCTCCAATCTGAAAGGCTCGTCCTCTTGGTGCTTGAGCCCTTTGTTGATTTTTCTTGGGACAATCCCGAGAAAAATGTCCGGGTTTGCCACAGTTGTAGCAGGACCTGTGATCGGCAGCAGTAGCGGCAGCAGTTTACAGTTGACACAATACTTAGGAATTGCCCACTAACACTTGGTGATCATACATTTTCCATCGACTTGATACCGATGGAATTGGGCAGTTTTGATATCATCATCAGAATGGATTGGCTATCTCTTAACCGAATTGAGTTTATCAGTTCCGAAAAGCTATTACGTATTCCAGTGGAGAATGATCAGATTTTGGAGATTCGTGGAGACCAAGCGAAACGCAATGTCAAGATAATATCGTGCATGAAGGCTCGCAAGTACCTTAGAAAACAATGTGTCGCATTCCTAGCTCATGTGGTCGAGAAAGACAAGAAAGCAATCAAGATTCAAGACGTACCAGTGGTGAAGGATTATGCGAACGTGTTTCCGGATGATTTACCGGGGCTGCCACCTGAGAGATCGGTGCAGTTAAGAATCGATTTGATTCCGGGAGCGACAATTCCTAAGTATTGTGTCAACTGTAATCTGTTTGCCGTTAGCTAACTCAATAGTATAAGGGGAGTCTAAAGCTTCCTCAACATGTTTAAGATGGCTAGCAAAATCGGATGAGATAAAACTCTGATCTGCACCAGTGTCAAATAATATGGATGCATAGAAGTCAGATAAGAGAAATGTACCCGTGATCACGTTCGGGTCTTGTCTAGCAGCAGCTGCTCCAATCTGAAAGGCTCGTCCTCTTGGTGCTTGAGCCCTTTGTTGATTTTTCTTGGGACAATCCCGAGAAAAATGTCCGGGTTTGCCACAGTTGTAGCAGGACCTGTGATCGGCAGCAGTAGCGGCAGCAGTAGTGGTAGTTGCATTGTTGTTTCTGTTTGGAGCTCCCGTACTCCTGCAACGATTTGCCCAATGGCCAAACTTTCCACAGTTTGTGCACTGTATGCACTAAGTGTTTGGCGCGTGATGATACTGGCAAGTGTTGCACAGGGGTGCAGTGCCAGTGTAGGGCTTTCTGACTTGCAGTGGTGGTGGTTGGTTAAGCATTGGGGCTTGAGTGGTAGCAGCAAAGTTTCTAGCCACCTTTTGCTTCTTCGCCGGCCTTTTATCCGGCTTCCTTGAGGTTCCAGTTTTGGTTGAGTCAGCCTCTTTCTTGAATGCCCCAGAGGCAACCATCATGTCTGTCAAAGATGCTGACAAAGTAACAGCTAACTCCATAGTAGTAGGGTGAGCAGAAATCAAAGCCCTCGGATACTGGGCGGTAATCCACCAATGTACCGCTCTATCCTCTTTTCCAATGTTTGCACTATATCCGGTGCCAATGCTGCCAGTTCATGAAATCTTGTGGTGTAGGCCAGATGCCCAGCACCAATCATAACCAGGTTAAGTAATTCGGTCTCAACCTTTTTGACTTCATTTCTTGGGCAAAACTCTGCCCGCAGTAATGCCTTGAAATCATTCCACGGCATTGACAGGGCCTCATCCCTGCCTCTGGTAGTAACCTGAGCGTTCCACCAAGTTAACGCCCGCTTGTGAAACGACCCCGCAGCATACTTTACCCTATACTGTTCTGGGCAGTTGCTGATCTCCAGTGTTGTTTCCATCTTTTCGATCCATTGGATCAATCCAACGGCTCCTTCACTGCCACTAAAACTCGGTGGCTTGCATCCTACAAAGTTTTTGTAGGAATAGTCTTGGTGGTTTCGGGTGTTGCCACTGCCTTCTCCAGATGAGTTGGCAATGTTGTTGCTGTTATTGGTGTTGATTCGGTTCATCATGTCTGGGATTACCTCCCTCAGCTGACTGGTCAACAGAGTGGCCAGTGCAATAGTAGCGGGATCCAGCTAATAAGCCGGTGGTGGTGGAGGAGGAGGTGGAGGTGGAGGAGAGTCAGGTGGTGTCGGTGTAGATGAGTGCGGAGCTGAACCCTGAGTCAGCGGTAATAGAGGTGGTTGTCTTCTTGGCGGCATTCTGATCATAACCGAAAGAAAATCGGTTAGTGCAGTGATCAGAAGTAGAAGACACATGCAAGTAGCATCCTATGTGACATGATTTCTATATGAGGTCCCAAGGTTAAAGTCTAGGCCAAACCATTTAAGTAATATGACCTATATTTCTCTATAACCATGGCTCTAATACCAATCTGTCACACCCCGAGCCGGCGGGCTGGATCGACTTTCCCGCCGGGCGGAAGGTTCCCGAGGCGCGATATCGTTGAGTGATAATCGAATTGATCAGATTGTTTGCATAGCACATGATATATAATTGAGAAATGTAAACATGAAAATGATATAGAATTACAAAGTTAAAATTGTGTATCATAATTTAACTAAGTAAATCTAATCAAAAAAAAAATCAATGAGTTTATATCTTGAACTGTACGAGATATACAATAGTGATTCACTGTTTTGTCATTCCAAAAGTATGCAATCAAAAGTAAGCTAGGACTTCTAAAAGTCCACTAGCTTAGCACTTGCACATATGTATCTAGACATGTTCGTCACCTGAGAAAACATGCAATTTAAAACAAAGTCAACACAAGGTTGGTGAGTTCATAAGTTTACTAATTGAAATCATTGAATTGATCATGCACACATCCACAATGTCATACTTGTTACTTGTAATACTTGATTCACCAGTTCCACCCAATGGCCTTTCCTTAGTTACATGTACAAGTAGTGTATCACCTGATTAAGTATGCTTATATATAGGGAATCACGAAAGGGTCAAGCCCAGACGCTATCCCACCACATACCCAGTCAAGTTCCACACCACTTGCGATACAACTAAAGATATCCATTTCCCATTTGTTCAACGTGTCTGAGATGTATTCGTCTGTTGTATCAATTATAGAATAATATAGTGTGAGGGGTTAGTTACCAAACCGAAGTCTTGATAAACCCTCCATGTATTAAGGGGTTTAGATTAATGTAATCTGTTCCTTGTATTATTCTATATTTGGGGGGGGTTAACTTTTGTTACACTTTTAAATATTAAGAGTGTTAGTCAACCACTTGTAATTTGTTTTTTATAAACTATAGTGCATAGAGCCTAAAAGGAATCCATTGAAATCCTCACGTAATCAGCTTTCAATGCATCCGATTTACCTCTACCACTTTGTATGTCTAGTGTCCTCAACGAAATCTATTACTAGTAGTGTAACATGAGAGTAGATCACTTTCTCAACCTACTAGTCAATAGGATTTCCGCTGGATTAATTACTTATCACTGCAAATTAATATCACCATGTGTCGCTTTCCAGAACCTGACTTGAAGTCGCCCTGTCACCGGTCGTACGTTACCGGCCATTGAATCAATACGATCAACATACTAGCCCTACAAGCTAGAGGTTTGTCAAACCTATGGTACCACTATGCTATCGTCGGTTTAGTCACGTCAAACTAACTGGTCAGCGAATTATAGGGGCTTACATGATCACTTGAACAATTGGCACATGATTGAAGTGATATAATACTACAGGTCAATAGTAATTAATTGTAATTGTGTTCATCTGTATTATTGCTCTCATTGTCATATGTTCTCCATGATATTAACAAAGTTAAATAAGAACTTGTCTTATTAAGTTATGTTAATTATTTGAGTGAATGATATTGTTATCATGAAGTTACATTATCATGATTATCATTCTCTGTTCCTTGTACTCTTGTAATTTGTATTGAACTGCAAAGCTAAGTGTTAAAAGGACTTGTCCTATTACACTTACTTAACTCTTGTATCGAATGTTAATACCAAGATATGTAATATCTTTATAACATTCATATGTTTACTTGTAATTGTTCCATTGTCTGTTTGTGTAAGAATAATTTAGTGTTATAAGATAAAATCTTATAACTATATTATTCTAATGTAACGATGAATTAATAAGATATATTATCTTGTTCATCAGATTATCCCTGTCATGTCATAATCATACAAGCATGCATACAATGATAAACGATAATAAACAACTAAGTATTATCTAAATCAAAGTATAAGCAATATGTTAAACATAAAACTTTTAATTAAATAAAAGTTAAGCATGTTTCTCAGCCCCGAGAGTTTAAAATCAGTTAAGATTAAAGAAAAGGGGCATATGAACTCACCTTGTAGTCGTTGAGGGTTTGACTTAGCTTAAACGAGGGTGCGCGCGCTCTTGATTGTACTTGAGTGTGTTTTTCACGATCCTGTATTGATTTCATGTTGTTGAAATTTATAAGTATAAGTTATAGATATTTATGAGTGTACGTGTTAGCCATAAAATTGGCTAACACCCGTAGGTCTCGGTTGTCATTCGGCCCATAGTTTATTTGTTACAGTTTTACACCCTTACTTGACTAATTTAGGTCATTAGTATAACATGTCCTTATATTGTATGTTAGCTTGCCTTGTATTCTAATTAATAGTCTTGAGAGGGAAATTAGTAGTTCAATCTCAACTCACACTTAGGTTTATGATTTAAAACTCCACATTGTCTTCTCATTAACCTTGGAATAATTGCCACCTAGTTATCAAACAACTAGACAACAACCCTTGTAAACTTGATGGTTTGAGTTTGTAAAGTTTATTATACCCACCCATGACCACCTTTGTAATAAATTAAGTTAGTACACCCATGCAAATTATTATAAGAAAGTTAGTTTAAGGTATTTGTTTCACTTTCTTGCATGTGGGCCGAATAAGAATTCTTTGGGTCAACCACTCATTTGGGCAGAACCATGTACAGGGAGGATCCACATGGGCCAATTGTTGGGCTATTGGTTCCAATGGGCTGGTCGTATGAGGCCGGGCCAGTGGATATTACGCTCGAATAAGGCTGGCCGTATGAGTTTGACTCGGCGAATGGCAGCCTCGACCAACCTAGTTCGAATGAACATTGTTTGAGCGAATGGCCTGTTGGCCGAAGGTAGAAGCGGCGAATGGCTGCTGAACGGCGAATGGTGATGTGATCGAATGAGTGGAGTATGAGGCTTATGCCGAATGAAGGTGACATGCGAATGGCAGTCCCGACCGAATGAGAGTATAGGCCGACTGAGGCACAACTCAGGCGAATGACGGCTGGCCGAGTGAATGGAGGGTCTCAGTAGAATGAAGATGGCGAATGAAGACCTCATTCGACCCCCTCATGGCCTTTCGTCTCTATGCCATTCGCCGGGCTGGGTGAGGCCATTCGGCCCGTCTACCACTTCGCACACAACCCTCCTCATCTGGTAAAACTCCTAGCCAACACAAGGCATCAATTATGGTCACTCTTTTAGGGTGTTTTTCGTGGGCTGCTAGTAGGTTTTCAAGTGGTTCTAACCGGTTGGACTAAGGGGTAGAACAAAAGGGTGAAAACCCTCTTTTTCGTGGTTTTCAAGCTTAGATACCTCGATTTTCAGTGGGCTTGGCTCTAGATCGGTTGTACTTTCGTGTAGAGGATGATGAGAGCTTCGTGTAGGTTCAAAAATGAAGTGATTTGGTGAAGAAATGAGGAAGATATGGAGGAGAGAAGGTTGTAAATGGTGGTGGTGGCTTCAAATCCGGAAATAGGGTTTTGTGGGGAAGAAGAAGTGAAAAGTGAGGGAATCACCCTCATTTAGGGTATTTATACCCCGAGGGTGTTCGGGTTCGTTTTTTGTTGCTCGGTTCGCATTTTCGTTACGTTTCCGGAAATTAAACGCGTAAATAAATTGTAATAAATAAAAGAAGTATTATTTTAAATTATTTGATGAGTTTCAAAATTATAAAACGTTAAATGTTTTATTTTCTTCATTTAATATCGCTCGTATCGTTTATCGGTTTCGTTTCGTCAGATCGCGTCACCTTCGCGCGTATTCGTTCGAATCGTCACCCGGACGAACACGACGATGGTTTTGCTTTCCGACTTTTGTTTTCTACTTTTCAGTCATTATTTCAGAACTCTAAACTCACAGATATGTTTGTGTGAATCGTCACCCACGCAAACACACTGTCAGTTCGTTATTCTGAAATAACACTGCAATTGTGTTTGAATTGTGTTTTCTCACTGACGGACTCAACTAAACTTCATGTTTTTACATTGTTTTCGTTCTGACTTGTCGGCCATCTGATTCTTGTCATCTGGGGATATCAGATCGCAACCGACTTGTACTTGTCGTTTACTCGAACACCATTGTATCTCTTGATTCGTTGTATTAGTTGTACTTAGGTTTTCGCCTAAATACTAACAACCATTGTTTATCGTGCGTGCTGTACTTACAGTATTTAAGTTTTCACTTAAATACGTACAACTGTTTACTGTATTTTGATTTCTGTTATCACATACACTGTTCACATATACGTATTTGCACATAGTAAATAGTGAAAGTACACATACCGTACGGACTTGCCGGACGATCTGGTACTTGATGTTACACTAACAGCCTACACAGTTACTTTTCCCAAATTTGTTGTATTCAATTGAACTAGAGTTGTTGTAGAATCAGATTTCTTCTCATTCACAGGATAAGATGAACTTGAACCAACAGATGCAGATGGTACAGAAGTACTATCAGCAATACTTGAAACAAAGGTTGTTTGAATCTTTGCAGAAGAAACAGGAGGTGTAACCACAGATGCACCATAGAGTGAAGGATATTGAGTTACATTAACTCTTCTTGTTTTTCCCTTATCTTTCATTTCCTGTTCTTCTAACTTTTGGATAAACTCAACCAGTGTCATTCCTGGTAAATTTTCTCTCAAAATCAACAACAATGAATTCCATCCTTCAGGCAACGCATCTGCAAAACAATCTATTTTCTCCTCTTCAGTATACTCAATTCCACGCTTCCAAACTTCAGTCAACAAATGCCTATATCTGGTTATTAAAGCTTCAAGACTCTCATTGCCAATAAAATTGAAATTTTCAAATTCTTTGCGTATATCAGTGGCTTTAATCTTCTTAAGTTTGGTATTTCCCTAAATTCTTGCCTTTAAAGCATTCCATAAACTATATGAAGTTTTATGTTCATCAAATTGATGTAAAATCTGATTAGGAATTGCTTGACTCAACATCCAATATGCTTTCTTTTCAGAATAATATTTCTTTCTTTGATCAACATCCAATCTATCAAGAGTTTGATCCAAATCTGTTCCCACCACCTTTTGTCTTTCATAGGGTGACAAGATTCTTTCCCAAAGATTTGTGTCCGTTCCATTGAGATGTGTCTCAAACCGACATTTCCAGTTCTCATAATCGGTCAAATCAAGTAGTTTTGGAACTTTATTTGTGCTTCCTGACTTAGTTTCACTAATCAAAATACTGTGTATCTTAGAATTTTGACTAGCAACAGCAGCAAACATATCAGCCATCATTCTGAATTTCTATCAGCGAACCTCCTTTGAAAATTTAACTTCACGAACCTAGGTAACAGGCGAGCCTTCTCTAAACTTTGATCTTCACGAACCTTATCTCACGAACCTGAGACAAACCTTGTCTAATGAACCTTGAGACAAACCTTGACGAGCGAACCTCTTCATTAGAACTTTGACTAACGAACCTCAGTCAAATGAACCCTAATCAAACGGACCTCAGCAGTAGGCAAACCTTAAGCCGAACCTCTTTAAAATCTGTACACGAACCTCAATAAAAATCACTTTTAACAGCGAACCTATGCTTCAGACAACACCTGAGCTATACCAAGGTTCGGCTCACGAACCTATCTTCAGAATTTGAAATTTTGGAGGGAAAACCTTCAAAATTTCAAGAAGAAACCTTCAAAATCCACATATTTCAGCCACAAATCTCTGAATTTTGATGTTCCAAAGCAGTAGATGATGATAACACTATCAACACAGCAACCAAACACAAAGAAAATCGAATTTTAATCCATCTCTCGATCTCTTTATCTCCAAAATGATTGAATAATCTTCAAATGATTGAATAATCTTCAATTGACTTGTATAGAACTCCTCCTTGTCTCTGATACCACTGTAGATTTGTTCTCGATCGATCAACGGAATCCTACTAATAATCAAATCTATGCAGAATCTAGATTTGATCTATATGAATCAAAGACAAACAATCATTTATATAAACATCATTTCATTGAATATAGCAATCTGATTACAATGAAATGAACAAGAACACATAGTTCTTACAATCTCACACAGAGAAACTCTCTATATCAGATATGTCTAACACACACAAAACTCAAGAAGTGACAAACCTCTAGACAAACATACTATATATACAAAATGTTCAGACGAACCTAGCCAAACCCATAGGTTCGCCAGCCAAAAAATGAGGTTCGATGGACGAACCTATACAAGACACAAACTAGGTTCGCCGAACCTGCTTAAGTTCGTGGGCCAGACGAACCTTAGCCAAACCTCTACTAACTTATACATTTTGAAAAGCAAACTATCACATAATGTCCTAACAATAAATGAGGAAGAAGATGATCATTTAGGGTTTATATACCCCGCTCAAGTTCGGGTTCGTTTCAGATGTTCGGTTTTCATTTTTGTTATGTTTCCGGAACGTAAAACGTGTATTTTACGAGTTAAGTGAAAATAGTTCTATTTTTACATTTTTAAAGTGGTTATTCCTAGTAAATCCTTTTAATTCTTTTATATTATTATTATTAAATTGTTTATTCGTTTCGTTTCGTCAGATCGTTCCGCCATCGCGCGCATTCATTCGAATCGTCACCCGAACGAATCCAACGACGGTTTCACTTTCTGATTCTTGTTTTCAACTTTTCAGTCATCATTCAGAACATTAAACCCACATATATGTTGGTGTGAATCGTCACCCACGCAAACCCACAGATATCTTGTGGAGAAGTACGGGGAAGATGATAGCCAACATCCTCGTTTTAACGAACCCTTGGGGTCACGTGCGTCACAAGCGACCGGAGGAAAAAACAAAGGAAAATTGTATTGCTTAAGCAATATAAGTGACCCGTTACGGTTTATCACATGCACACAATCTACATCTTGCAACAATTCTTCTTGTGGACATAGGAGACAAGACTCTGAGGTTATTTTATAAAATTTGATGTTTGATGTCAAAATTGAGAATAAAAGATTGACAATAATTGACTATGAAGTAAGTAGTAAATAGTTAATTATTATTTCTATGTTTTTTATATTCTTATTTGTACTTGTTAAAGAAGATTCTTTTGTATTATATGCTAGTTGATAGTTTGACTTTTAAAACTACATAAGTTTTTGTAGTATTGCAATTGTGTGTGAACATATTTAAGTAATGTAGCTTTCTCTTGGATCTGTATGTGTATGCAACATGACCTAAACTTATGGGTGTATTAGTTACGGTGTATTTGAATTTTAATATTTATTTACTAATCGGAGTATATGTTTTTTGATTGTAGATACAAAGGCTAAACAAAATTATAAAGGAGTTGGTGAAAGAAAAGGAAAGTGAAAAGGCTGAGAAAGAAAAGGAAAAGGCCGAGTAAGAGGCTACGCTTGAGAGAATGACGGGCATTGAGTCACTGTTAAAAGTTGTGACTAAAAACTTCCCGTCATCGAGTAAGGACATGACCCAACCACTTTATTTTGGTTGTTTGAATGCCTAGTTAAGACAAATTAGATGTTCCATGCTTTTGGATATTTGATTCATATGAATGTTTGATGTTTATCCGATATATGATGCTTATAAAGTAGGTTCTATTTGAAATTTTATAAATTATTTGTAGGTTTATTATCTTTTTACATATATGTTTATTTTGTGAAATGGCTGAAAAATAGTCGCAAAATAGTCGCAAACTCTTCGCAAGCGCGTTAGTTGCAAAGTTGTTGCAAATTTCTAGTCGCAAGATAGTCAAAAAAAACTCCGTGCGAAAAACGGAGTTAGTATTCTCTTGGAATCGCAAAAATAAGAAAAATTAGAAAAATATCAAGTCCGGAATTCTTCGCGGTACGCCAAGGATCCCTTTGTTCTTCTTGGCAGTATGCGAAAAGCCCAAAATATCTGACAACTCCGGAATTCTCTGCGGTATGCCACGGCTTCTAAGGCTCTCTTGGCGGTACGCGATGAAGAGTCGGCAGAAATAAAACTACCAGAACATTCAGATTGCATGCAAAACTAAAGTTTTACTTCTTCTCTCGAGCCTACACTTCACAAACACGATCTGATCAATATTTTCAGTCCAAAACCTTGCTTTTAAGCCAGAGGAACACCATAATCGAGCTAGAAATCATCCCTACAACATCAGATCATCATTTGCAAGTGAAAATCCGTCCAAACGGGTAACGATTCGATATCTTCTACTAGTTTGATAATGTATGGATTAAATCTAGTATTTTAGCACAATGCAAAGGTTATTGTTGTTGATAGCCTAGATGTAATGGACGGAAGGTTAGGGCAAGAACACATAATGAGTGTGAATCAAACCGATTGTATATATTGAATAAACCAATTATTACTAGATCAAATCCACATCATAAAAGAACATAGTGTTGCTGGGGAGAGATCGAGCATGATCTCTCCCCCTCTCGTGCTCAAAACCCTAGAACACTCAAAAAACCTTAACTTTCAAGAACTGGTAACTGGTATATATAGGTGTAGCACTCCATTCGCATATGCTCCTGCAAACGATTCAGTTCCCAGTGTAACAACATACAAATACATACAAGTGATTGCAAATGAATAAATACTAATATATGCTATTCAACCAGCGGCGGACACCCAATATATGCACCAACATACTCCCCTTTCATCATTTTGAACCATTAGAGCCTTGTTTGTATTTGAAGAGCTGGCATGAGAAGGAGTCTCAATTGGTACTAATCTTCTTTCTGGGTTAGCAACAGATGATCTTTGATTCTGAAATGGATTCTGATTACCCATCTTCTTTGGTTTATTGCATTGTCTTGCAAAATGTCCTTTATCACCACAGTTGTAGCAAGTAACTGAGGACATGTCAAAACCAAACTTTGAATCCTTGTTCAGATTGATGTCCTTCCCAGTTCTTCTGACAAAATCTTTTGCTCTTCTGATAGAACTTGCAAGAACCCACATGATATCAATCATTTCCATATCATCTGGATGAATCTGTGAGTAATCTTCATTTGTCAAGTGTGGATTTCCGATTTGCCCAGCTAACAACCCATCATAAGAACTCACAAGTGTAGACAAGAGACCCATATGCTCTTTAGCAACCTCTAATGTCACTTTATCAAAATTATATGTCTTCAAGTTGATGACAGAATAACTATCCTCTGAATGAGTGGTAGAAATAGCAGCAGACTGACTGAAGTGTGCATGACTTGAAACAGGAGCCTTTTTGGTCTATGAAACAAAAGTTGTCTTCAAGGGTGCGTGTGAAGAATTCTTTTCCACTATAGGAGTTGAGTAATAGATGGAAGGATCTTGAACTTGTGCCACTCTCTTGGCTTTCCACTTGTTCTCTATCTCCTGTTCCTTCAGCTTTTGAATGAAGTCATTGATATCCATAGAGGAAAGCATCTCACTCTGCTTTAATACCATAAGACATGATTCCCACTTGGGAGGTAAAGCATCTGCCAGACACTGAATCTTCTCTTGAGTAGTTGCCTTGACTTAATGGTTGAAGAGCTCACTTAGAAGATGATAGAATCTCGCAATCGAATCATCCAAAGACTCTTTAACGACTCAGTTCCCAGTGTAACAACATACAAATACATACAAGTGATTACAAATGAATAAATACTAATATATACTATTCGACCAGCAGGGAACACCCAAAATATGCACCAACACTAGATGATGGCTAGGAATATGTAGAAATAAAGAAATCTGAAAGTTAATGGTAAAATCTTTAATAGAAACCTAAATCATTATAAGTTCCCAGTTTATCACACTTTGTGTGATATTAAGTTAAGGAGGCAAATTAAGGATTCTAGTTAAGCTTGATGACTCTAGTTGCAATCTCCTTGACATTGAACATTAAGGAAGTTCTGATAAGCAAATTAAACGCAAATAACTTATAAACTTTAACTTAATTCAGAACTGAAATACAAGAACCATAACACAAGTCTGCACACTAATTATTTATTTCAACACTTCAGGTGAGTTTTGTACAACCCCTTTTATTTTTAACATTTTAAAAACATCAGGGTATCATTATGAAATCTTTTCCAAAATTTTGATATGCTTCAGCATTATCTATGTGATTTCATGAGATGTTAACAATGATTTATGGGTTATAATAGTGATATTATCCTTGTAATATATTTTCTTTAAGTTAACAATGTGTGATGTGATATCGGTACAAGTAAAGTTGCACCTCCTCTCTAAGACATCACCGCTATGCTTCCACAACCTTCAAAGAGTTAACAGTAACATCATCAGGTGACGAGAGTTGGGAGTGTGACAATGGTTTGACAATATATTTTTAGATGAAACTCATTTATCATTTATCTAATCAGTAGTTACCCATCATACTAATCACAGTTTACCCAATTTTACCCATTAGGTCAATCACACAAAAACCTCGCAATTCGTTTACGTACTAAATTAGAACATTTGATTTGTTTGATTTTATCACAATCATCATCATTTATTATACATTTTTTTATATGAATTATCATGTTATATGCTAAAAAACCACTTATTTTACTCTCCCCAAACCCCTGTGGATTCTAGGAGATAACCCAGATTCACATTGGCAGCATAACTCCAAGAGCCAACAAACAATATTTATAGAATATACATACAATGCACATTTACTCGATTATGCACATGGGAGAGGGGGAAAAACTTGATTTGTTTCCAAAAGTTTAGTAACCCTCAACTCCATTATAAAGGGCTTGAGAACATAACACAACAATTAACAAAAACATATGAATTTAGGAAATATAGAGACCGTTCATAGCACAACCTTCTGACCTTGGATCTGCTGATAGAAAACTGCTTCGAAAATTTACACCTAGGGAACCAAGACAAGTAAAATTTCAAAATTGAGATTTTAACAGTATTTGGTATCATTCAGAATAAGAAGATATTCAAGGGTGTTTGGATTGTGCATAGTTCAAACAAAGCAGAGTATATAAAATACTAAGATCAAATTTTCTTCCTTTCATGTTACAATATTTCGAACTTTGTAACTACTAATGGTAGACGGTGGCATACTAACAACTATTGCTCCTTTTCTTTTGGACACCATTATTTCACATCATGAAATGGAAAAAAAAATTCAAAACTTACACAAATTGGCTGTAAAAAATTATCAAAAAAAGATTAACCAAAATTTCAAATTACATAGAGACAAACAAAAATTTTATATTTAAATACACAATAATTTACAAAATAGATGAGGTTGGGGCTTTTTTTATGCTAGGTGCAGGGATATGAAAATTAAACCTCATTCCTCTCCAGATTCGCTTGGGTAACGTTGCTCCTATGAAGTTGAAATCATCAGCCGATGAATATTTTTAGAAAAAAAAAAACTTTGGCTATGCTTCTAATATAACTTACCAGTAGACAGATCAAGACTCAAACTTCCCTTGTATTTTTTTTCACAACAAACATCCAATCCATGATGTATTTGATAAGCTAAATCTTGATCACCTTCAATAAACAACACAACAAACGATTCCGATAGGTGCAGTTGTATTAAAATAAAAGATTCTATATACAATATGTATGACAAAAAAGAATGAGAAATGGAAAAGAAATAAAAAATCAAAACCCATAATAAGCAGCTGAAGTTCGTCGCCAAAGAATTCAATCGAGAGAGACTGGTAGAGCTGTGACAGGTATAATCTTTGATTTTAGGGTTTTCATGTTGCGGTTGGGTAGAGTTGAGAGAAAGAGAGGGCACATACTTGAGATCTGCGTACTGAAATTTGAAACAGAATTATGTTGAACTGGGTTGCTTTAAGAGTTGTACTTTAGGCTTTAAAAACTTTACATCTCTTTAAGGGTCTGTTTGGTATGAAAGAATTGAATGAACATGTGAATGGAATGGGCAAGGGAAAGGAATAAAACATTACTATTCTCTTGCTTTGTTTAGTTATCTATTGAAATGAAATTAATTATTACGTCTTGTTGTTTGGTTGAGAACAAAACGATGAAGGAATGGAATACAATTTGTTAAAAAAGACATAAATAACACTTCCTCAAATTTAATTAATTTTAGCATTTTTCACAATTTTAACCAATTCGAAATTATAATATGTTATGAAAAAAATAAAATACTTATAAATAATAAAATTTAAAGTCATCCAAGATTTTCCAACTTAAAAAAATTTAAAAGTAATTCAATGTTTCGAACTAATAAATTTAAAAGTCACTCATGGTTTTTACCAACTAAAAATAATAATACAAAAGTAATAGCATGTCACATCAAGTTGTATGTGCAAGCATGTTCTTGACCCATCCGAGCTTGCGATATTCATCAACCTTAAAAAAGACTACCATCAACTCCTCGTTTTGCACAAGCTTACAAACGGCCTTGTCACACTCTCGAATAGTCAAACCCTCAACTTTGTTCATCTATGCAAAAAGGTTGTTACGCATTTTATCGCGATTGCTTTCCGTTCCAAAAACTCTATTGAATGTATTTGTCGCCATCCTAATCCCTGCACCAATTATTTCTGCCGATTATTTCAAACTGTTCATTAGAGGATCCCAACTGTTTCGTCTTGTTCTCTTTCGTTGTGTACCTGGTTCTTCTCTAAAATTAGCATATGAAGGGCTATTTAGTGTTTGAGCAACATCTAAATCATCTAATCCATCTCCAATGTCCTCTTCTTCTTCTCTGTTTATGTCAGATAAAAGATCCGCGGCTGTTTGTGCATCTCTTTCATTTGCTCGATCTTTTCCAAATACTACACATAAGTCCCAATAATGAGGAAATTTCTTTCCTCTCCATTTTGATGCATTTTTGTGCACCTAACAATTCACATTATCATGATCAGAGTGAATAAAATATAAAATAAAAATATTGGCAGAAGGTATTCACAAATAGCAATTAATTTTTAAAAGTTGCAATCATAGATGATTATTCACTACCTGTATATAAGCTTGCCAAAAAGGTTGAGGAGCATCAAGCATATCATTATTGTAATCCCAGCCAAAACCGCTTGTATTGTTCCATGCTAACATATCATGCACGGCAGACCAATCACTCTTTAATGTCTTTATACGCGACTCTATATGTGGTTTCGCTTTTATATCAACTTCGGGAAGTGAGATTGCTAGTTGTTGCTAAACTGCATTGAAGAACCCTGGTTTAAACCAATTATCTGATTTGTAATTGGAACCCGAATTGAGAACATCTAGCATAGCTGCAACATGCTTCTCATCTTTCTTTTTTTTTCATTCCATTTTGTTTTATTTTTTCCTCAACCCCTTTCAAAATCAAGTTGTGATTCCATTTCTTCCCACATAACATCAACTTTATATCAGTAATAAAAACTTAAAAACATTCAAATGTTGTATAAATAAAAAACATAATATAAAAAACACATAAAATATTCAAATTAATATTAAAACAATCCATTTAACAAACGATAACAAAATAACAAAAATGAAAACATAAACATCTAAATATATCAATGCTTTCTAGAGGTCCATGCATTAAAAATAGATGTTGCCAAATTATGTCTAAAATTCGTCCATTCATTTCATGTTCCAATCATTGTAATATGTTCACCATGTGAGCCAAGATCTTCGTCATCTGAATCATTATTTGTGTCAAAAAAACTCATCGTCATCAAGAGGATCATATGGCATTTCTCTTCGAATAAAGTTATGAATGAGACACATGCAAGTATAATTTTATTTTGTGTTTTAATCGGATAGAAAGATGGCTTCTAAGTATAGCCAATGTTTTCTTCAAAACACCCAAACATCGTTCAATGACATTCCTTGCTGCTGAGTGCTTCATGTTGAAATACTCTTCAGGTGTTTCCGGTTTGTGTCCATTGCGCCAAGTATTGAGAAGATATCTTTGACCTCGGAACCGTGCAAGAAATCCCTCTCCATTTGTGTAACCAGCATCAACAATATAGTAGTTATCTTTAGGCACATGCAATCCGTTCTCTCGGATTATAGCGCTACGAAATGTTCAGCCATCAGCAGCAGATCCTTCCCAACCTAGTAATACATAAATGAAATGCATGTGAGGTGTGCAAGCCGCAAGTATATTAGTTGTTATTTCTGCTTTACGATTACGGTATCTCGGTTTGTCTTCCTCTGGTACTTGTACTCTTATATGTGTTCCATCTATAGCTCCTAAACATCCTTTAAACCATTTCCATCTTCATTTGTTGAAGCTTCTGGTATCGGCATTGGCTTCTTAAACAATTCATTTTGCAATCGTATAACAACATTTAGCACATTGTTGAAATATTTACTGATAGTTTCTCCTGATCGTTGAAAGTAAAACTTCGCCACTCTATTATTCACATGATGTGCCAAAATATATAAGAAAATCGCAACTTGTTCATCGACTTGGACATGCTTAGACGCCTTCAACTTTACATCCCTCTCTAACATATTATAAAGTTTTACAAAAGTTTGCCAATTCATCCTTAGCTGATGAAGACATGTGTTATCACTTTCGTAAACTAATCTGTTCATATATTCTTTTCTCTCGGGGTTGAACATCTTGTAGCAAAGTATATCTGGACTCATATCTAAACGTATACTAATAACCGTATGAACTGCTCGAACATACCAACTAACCATGTTTAGTATATGAAGCCATAACGCACAAAATGCAGCAAGTTTCTTTTATTTTTTGTGTCTGTTCAATTTCATTCTAGACATAACTGCAGCAAAGAACTGACCAATTAGAAGTATGTCAAATTGACGTAATAATTCCACACTCCACTCATATTGCAAAAATAATTCCCACTGGAAAATAACAAGCTGGACATTTCATGTACCATGAAGCTAGTTTGAATAAGGAAAATAACAACTAATATTAACATGAACACGTTTTTGTTTAAATAATCACCTAACTAGTTCGAATAAAGAAAATAACACCCATTAAAGAGTCCAATGGGATCATAAAATCACAACTAATATGAGACAATCACAGAAAATCAATTAATAGAGTTTACAACTCTGCATATTCCATTGGTCACCAACTCCATATAGTTTATGCGATGTTATAAATCATAAAATGATTGTATATATTTAATTGGACTGTAAGTGTAAATAATATGTTTGTAAAACATCATTTATTAAAAACATTTGCATGACCACCACTTCTCTTTTATTTAATTAAAAGAAATGGTTGCAACATGTTGTATGTAGAAGGAAGTCCAATTTCTGACTTTTTATTGGGTTAAAAGCATTGTGAACAAAATCAAAAGAAATTCAATTATTTTTTGTAAGAGACTACATGCCAAATAAGGTTGCAAATGTATGCCTACAAACACAACTAATCACCAACACATGCCCCAGTAACACCATCTATTGCAGCAACCCATTTTCCAGTTTCAAAATGACGACTTTTTTTTAATCGCCACCAAATTTCTTCCAAATAATGCCAGCAACTATAGCATCACAAATTTAGTTCGTCCGATTATTTCAAAAAAATACTGTCAAAATTGTTATCAAAATTTTGACTTCAAAATTGAAAGATCGATGAAGCTTATTTCAAATACAGTGCATACGTATTACTCTAGGAAACTATCAAAATTGAAAGAAGATGAAACTTATCTCAAACACAACATGATAATTCAATATATTACAAATGAGTTTGATATCAAAATCGATAGCTTACCTGTTTAGGGTTTGATTGCGTCTCGTGCAGGTTGATTGATTTTCGTGTAGTATGTTAGATCGTCGAGCAGTACTAATATGAATCCAGAATCGATATTTTTAATCGCAATCAAGAACTTTGCTTACATGATTTGATTGAATAAAACATACGCTTCACAAGAGGGAAGAAGGGGCAAAATTGAGAAATAAGATAAAAAAATAAGGGAGGGGAAGGAACGGAATGAGAAAAAAACGTAGGCCAAGGAATGAATGAATCACTCTATATTCAAATTTTTAGAAATCCCTAAAAGAATGAGTGATTTCATTCCTTTTACCAACCAAACAATTCAATTTTTAAACCACTTGAATGGGTTATTCCATTTCAACTTTTATTCCCACCTACCAAACACTACCTAAGAGTTATTACATTTCTCTCTCCAATACTTATTATATATATTTGAAAAAAAAAAGAAACTGGAAATTTTTTTTCTAAATTTCCATTTTTAACATAAAACAATTTCAGAAAAATCTTTAATCATTTTAATAATTAAATATTGTTAAATTACTTTTCAAAACTATTTTATAAATTATTTATATTTTAAAAAAATGATATTTAAATTCTAAAAAATAAAAAAAAATTAAAATGTCTACAAAAATATATTGAAACTTTTAATAAGTAAATTCTTTTATTTGAAATAAAAAGACAACACAACTAAACGAAAATACTTTATAAACTTATAAAATCCATTTTTTTGTATAAACTATTTATTTAGTTACAAATTTGGTTTTAAATTCATAGTTTATAAATAATAAAAGTACGAGACACATAAAATATAATGACGTATAATTACTCTAGATAACTACATAGTTATTCAATATAAGTATTAGTAACTTTTAAGATATGTTTGATCTAAAACATCAAAAACCATTATTATTTACACAAAATTATTCTTAGACTTTTAAAATTGATTATAATAAATAAATTGAACAATCAATATTTATAGTATTTATTATACAAAAATTTGTGAGAATAATTATTTATAATAGCAAATAAATATTTCCAAGATCCCCTTTTAGACATAGATAGTGGTGCTATTATATCTAGACACACACTTAAAGGAATCCATAAGCCATAGACCTTAAAACATTATACATGAACTAGGCTACTAAGTCTATTCATTACTCAAACTTAGGATGACACCTGATCCTATGACTCTTACATCACAATCAAGAATTCTTGAACGAGCTTGACAAATAAGTGAGTAAATTCTTACTCACTTTTTACATTTTTTAAACTTTTTGAGACGTTACATAAGCCTTATACAAAAAAACATATTCATAGAGTCAAAACATATACATGATGCAAACTCTTAAACTTAGTAGACATGATTTAGATGGTATGTGAACTTATGTGCTAAATGTTATGTGGGAATTAGGTTGGAAGTCGTTTCATACATCAAACATATACTAGTAAATAGTATCCTAAGAATATGGTTGCATTCTTTGCAAAGACTTATGTCTTTTGATAAAAAGGTGAATTGAACACAAATATAAACATTATTATTTACATTGCTTAAGTCAAAGACCTAGATAGTCTAGATTAAAACTTCGTAATAACACTTGTTTGGAGTTTTGTTTTGTGCTTAAACATGATACTTGAAACTTACCTATGCCATTAGATCAAGTTCTATTTAGTTTATGGGTTTTGCATCTTTTTATACGTATTATATTAAATAAAATGTTTTGAATTGCTCACCAACTATGCAAATAGTTGACCTTTATTTTACATATGTAACAGGCTAAGGTGGAGATTATGGTGAAGACATACATTAGGTTTCGAGTACCTGGTTTAGTTAAAACATTGTTTAGTATTTCTTTTGTAATTTGATTTGAATTATTCTAATTGTTTAGATGTTTATGAATTAATGGTTTGAATCATTAATATAGATGTTTTAAATATTGAAACTTTAACGTAGCATAATGAACTTTTGAATAGTCAAAAGCGTGTCCCGACGTATTCCCCTGTCGGTCGAGATGTGAAAGTTGCTTTATCAAGTTCAGCAAATTCTTGAGGCTTGCAATGTGAAGTGTCTATCGGATGCTCAAATCAGCAAGGCCTTCAATGTGTTGTGGTCTTCGAAAGCTTTGTCTTCTGTCTTGGGCATCAGAAGGGTAGAGTTATTTTGTGAATGCATTCAGTCTTCCGAAGGTTAATGTTACCTTCAGAAGGCTGATAACTTTCGAAAGATAAATTTATCCTTCTAAGGTTTTCTTTGGACTTCTCGGAGTACAGTTAGGCCAAATGCCTAGAATATTTCGAGAAGTACCAGCCTTTTTGATCTTACAGTATTGTTCTTTGATCTCATCCCCTTTTGGGAGCGGTAAGTCACCAAGATGACGTGCTTGAATTCTCACCATTATTACATTCATAAATCCCTCTCATAATCGTTAAACTCCAAGAAGACTAAATTAAGACACAGTTAAATTTATTTGGAAAATTTATATATCTATTAAGACTAGAATTAACTCTGGATTGGATAGGACTATTGCTGGTAGTTTTATAATATTGATTTTATAATATTGGGGATAAAATCTTTCATAAACCACTCTTATTGTAGTAACAGCAATAATTTTGCCAAGATCAAACCAAATTTTTAATTTTTTTAACATTATTGTAACACATGTAGAACACATTTTTTATGTGTTTGTGTAAATTTATCACCATTTAAGAGTTAACATCGTTGTAAATTTTTAAATTTATATCATTGTAACTGTTAAATCAAAAAACTTACAATGATAATAATCTCTTAAACAGTGATGGTATTACACATATACATAAAAGAAGAAAACGTTATGCATGTGTTACAATGATTTTTAGAAAAAAAATAAAGATTTAGATTGATGTTGATGAAGTTATTTGCGTTAGCAAGATAAGAGTAAGTTATATTTTATTCCTAACTTTTATAATATTTGCGATTAAAAAGTATATTGTTTTTATATTTCAGATAGGTAACACTATTTGTATAGTTGTATAAAGACCAAATTAAAACCGATCTAAATGTTATTTGAATTTGTTTAATTTTTTAGAATAAATAATAGTACCATGTGCACATTTGACCTCATGAATAAAAGAATGGTTGTAATACAATTAGAGTTAAACACAAAGCACGTATTTAAAAATCCTAAAACATGCAATTCTAATTCAATTAACATCAAGTCAATAAAAAAGAAGCGTGTAAGAAGAATATCATATAATATCCGCCTCAATAACAAAAGTCAAAGACATCTATAAACTAATGGAAAACAGAGTTAATCAAAAGAATTATATTCCGTGAAGCTTAAGGTTGTCTAATCATTAGAACAACATACCTAATCTAATATAACCTATATGTTTTATCTATGATTGTTCAACTGGTCGTGTTTGCGGGTTAAAGATTAACCCGAAAGGAACCCAAATGGTATCAGACAAACAAATTCAAGCATGACATGAATGTTGGAATTTTGTGTGAAAAGAAAAAAGAAAAAGAAATAGAAACCTTTCATATACCAATTCATTTGTCATGAATATGGTGCTTGTTAGTGGGCAATTGGCCATGAATATGCTAATTAGTGGGCATAATGCCAACCTTTGAAATGCCAAGACTACAAGTATAAATAGAGGCATTTGGTCTCTTGTTGAAGTTGCTAGAATTTGTCATGAACGGTGTTCCTACAAGCTAAAAACATATTTTAAAATCGCCGTTCATAAGTTTGTGTTTTAAAAATTAATCGGATTACAAAACAGAAATATAAACCATTTAGTTTTGTACTATTTGTTTTGTTATCAAGAAATTTTAAATGAGCTTCTAAATTTTGTTTTTGGTAAACAAGTCTTTTTTTTTTAATAGGAGAATTAAAACACTTTGTTTTGTTTTGTTTTTTTGTAAATAAGTATTGTTTTCTAATTAATAGGAAAGTTAAAACAATTTGTTTTGGTTTTTTGTAAACCATAACTCAGTAATTTCTGTTTTGATAATTGTTAAAAAAAATTAGTTTTATGTAAACTATTATATTTTTTTTGGCATAAACCAAAAATCTTAGAAATGATTTATGTTATGGTTTATTTAACAAATCATTTATTTTTTTAACTACGAGTTTTATAAACGATATTTATAATCGTTTATTTCTAATGAGCGTGTTAGAAAAAGGTTTATTGTATAAAAAATTGAAAATTATTAAGAGTTTATGTTTTAAAAAATAAATTCGATTTTGATGTCGGTTTTGTGTAAACCATAATTCCTCAAATAAGTGTCAAATTTTAGTATAATTTGACTTTGGTTTTGCGTAAACCATAATTCCTCAAATAAATTTCAAATTTTAGTAAAATTTGATTTTGGTTTTGTGTAAACCATACGGTTTTTTGTAAACCACAATATTTTGATAATTTAAGCTCATCAAAGTTTAAGTTCTAAGTGACGGGCTTGTAGTAACTGGAAGGGTGGACATCGTTATCTGAGTTTCATATCTAGGAAAGTAATATATCCCAATCAGCCGAGGGACCTGTCTTGCTTTCCTGGGGATTCTTGGAGAGAGTGTCTTAACCTATTAGGCCAAAACAAGTCATGCAAACGTCACATGAACTCAAATAACTTTGTTTGAGTTAAAAATTTAATTTTTAAATTTGGTTTTGGGTAAACCTTATTTCTGAAAATCTGACTTGCTCAGTTTGCATTTCCACTTTTGTTTGAGAAATAACAATTGTATTTGCTCAAACTTCAACATCTATGGGACCATTAGTTGGTACCCATGTTGCCTAAGCTGAGGGGATGACTCTTAGTGAGACAAAAGTCAATATGGTGGAGCATGGTCAATCTTCCCGTGGGTACAAAAAGAAAATTGACAACTACAAGGGCAAGGGCAAAGGCAAGGTTGTGGACCTTGGGCCGAAAAAAGGTGGTGTGAGGAAGCAGGTTTTCCAATTTAAGGGGAAATGCTACAATTGCGGTGAAGATGGTCACCGTGCTGATAAGTGCAAGGCTCCTAAACAGGACCGAGCACATATGATGGAGGATGATATGCCTTTAGTTGCTATGGTCTCTGACATCACTACTATGATGGAGGAGATCAACTTAGTGTCAAATGACCCTAAGGGATGGCGGGTTGACACTGGTGCTAATAAGTATTTCATGTGACAACCAGAAAATTTTTGTTTCTCAAACACTCTTGTTTCTCAAACACTACCAACAACAACCAAATTTCGGGACGAAATTTCTTTCAACAAGGGGATGATGTGACACCCGGCAATTTCAGGTAAATTGCAACTCTTACTTCCTTTACATTTCACATTCATACTTGTTGCATTTCATTTAATTTTGTTAATTAGATGAGTTGAACACAAACGACTACGAAACGATAGTTCGAGGAACTATCGAATCGTACATTGCATGGCACATTGGTTTTGGAAACCAAGTGTGGCAAACACAACGCTAGCACAAGACAATAATTCGAGGAGTTATTGAATTATGCATTACACGTTGATTAGGATTACTCAAGCGTGCAAACACTTCGTTATACACAAACACAAACTATCAAAGATAATTCGAGGAATTATCGAAACACACACGAGTCTCACGAACGTTGGTGATCAATCAAACTTATGTGCTACATGTATTTGTGTGCTTGAACGAGCATTAGATGCTTTGGATAAATGTTAGGAATCGAGTACGAGCGAAATCGTATCAACGCAATCGAAAAACAAGGAAGTGGACTCATCGCGGTACGCGATGGTCCCTCGGCGAAAGGCTTCGCGGTACGCGAAGCAAACCGGGAGTCGAGACTCCCGAATCCTATCGCGGTACGCGATGAAAACTTTTGATCGGCCTCCGCGGTACGCGAAGGCCATGCAGATCGAAAATTTTATAAATAGCCAACCTAGCTCATTTGTTCGGCTTTCCCTCATCTTGTTCGAACTTTCAATTATCCTCTCGACCAAATACACTGAAACCAGACCTTCAAGTCTCTAGAATCACCATTGGGAGCTATCCTTGGAGTGTGGAAGCCATTGAAGCACAAGGAAGGCGTTGAGGATCGTCCACAAGCTTGGAACAGCCTTCGAATCAGTGGATCGTCATCATCAGGAGCTACTCAACATAAATCCTAGCTGCTAAGGTAGTCTTACATGCTTATTAGTTGATAGATTGTACATGCAAGGGTTAAAAACCCACATGCAACTCCGTTAAATCATTGTGCTTGAATGTGTTGGTGATTCATTGTTTAGATATCATGGATTTACTGATTTTAGTGTTTAGTAATGTTAGAATCGAGTTTTGGTTAGGTTAGGTTTGATTTGATGATGTTTTGGTGCACTTGCCATAAAAGGAAACTTTTATGTTGCAAGTCTTGGAATTGTGATGATCTAGACATGTTAAACATGTCTAGATGTTGTTAAAAGTATATTGGAGTCTTTAGAAACACATTGGGACATTTGATTTTGTCAAAAACTTGGTTTTATAGAAACTTACTATAAATGGAAACTTTTAAAAATCAAAAGAGGACTTTTGATGTTTTAAAACGTTTTGATGAACTTTGAGCATTGGAATATGCTTAGAAATGATTTTTAACATATTTCGAAACTTCGTTTTGTGAAAACGAGCTTTTAAACGAATACTTTCCAAATAAGGAAACTTTATTTGGGCAAAACGGCGTATATGATGATTTATGCGCCGACGATGTGTTTTAAATGATAAAACATGATTTTATAAACATATTGGAAGTTATTAGTTTTATGAAATGGAATTTCATAACCACACTTCCTTAAATTGGAAACTTTCTAAAAATGGTAACTTATGTGATTAGAGTCATAGGATGCATTTTGGTGTCTTATGTGCATTGAGGCACGTAAACACAACAATCGTGTCACCAACGATTCGTCGAGACAACACAAGCCAACACACACACTCGGTTGAGCACACCGACACTTGGAGTTGTATGGGATACAACACACCACAAAACACATACTTACACCTATATGGTTATAGGTGCATACTAGCAGGTGCTAGCATTCGCAGACGCGAACACATACACACCGGGACTGCTGTAACAGGTGAGTTTACGGCCCCTTTTTACATCTTCTACCTTTGGGGGAGAAAACATTGCATACAAACTACTTTTGAACAACTTACACATTTTTGGTTTCTTTTGTACATGCTAATATCGTATATGCATATGTGTGGCATTCATCCACAAAACTGATAAGTCCTCACTAAACACACCTCGAACCGTTAATAGCGCGTTGCGCTTAGCGTGGTAATTCTGAATAGTACTATTTGGGCCTGACAAGCCCCACTGTTGCGAGCCGTATGGCCACCCCGACTGGAGGTCGGAACAGCGCATAATTGACCAAACAACATTTGCCATATCTTGGATGGATATGGCGGGAGGCAGCATGTTAGCTTCGGTTGCGAACCCACATATGATATAAAACATATTGACTAGCTATCAATTAATATTGCATTGTATTGAAAAGTAGACCTGCTTACACTTAATTTAAACATTTTGATGTTTACTGCTGATTTCAAACCTGTGCTCTCACCAACCTTTGTGTTGACCTTTTACTCGCATGTTTTCTCAGGTAACTAAGGCACGCGCACAAGGACTAGGATGGAGTCCATGCATCTATTGTAGTGTCTTAGGCCATTTGATAATATTTAAACATTGATCGTGTTACTTTTGTATTATCAAACCATCTTAATCGCTTCCGCAACATTAAACTCGTGTTGTTTTGAAAACTGTTTTAAGTTAATGCTTCCGCTACCTATGAATGTTAAACTGTTTTGTTAACTTATATTTTACTTCCGCAACTCTGATTTTACAAACTGTTTTATCCAAGTCATTGGACGTATGTATGAAACTAGACATATAGGTCTCGCATGTTGTGTGACCGGAGACTGCGATCCTGACAATCTGCCGCCGTTCGCGCCCCGAAAGGGTCGGGATTTCTCAGGGTGCGACATTTCATACTGATGTGTGTGATTTAAAATCGATTGAAACAAACAAGATCATCTTTTAAGTCGGTTGAAATAATAACCGAACCCCTTGACATAATTCATACTGATGTGTGTGATTTAAAATCGATTCCTACAAAAGGTGGAAATAAGTATTTCATCACATTTATTGATGATAGTACACGATATTGCTATGTCTACTTACCTAAGAGTAAGGATGAAGCAATTGACAAGTTTGTCTTGTATAAAACTGAGGTTGAGAATCAACTCAACAAAAAGATAAAAGTTCTAAGGAGTGATAGAGGCGGAGAATATGTTTCACCATTTGTCGATATTTGTGCACAAAATGGAATTATCCATGAGTGTACCGCTCCTTATTCCCCACAAAAAAATGGTATTGCGGAACGAAAGAACCGTACATTGAAAGAGATGATGAATGCTATGTTAATTAGTTCTGGAATGAGCCAGGACATGTGGGGGGAAGCTATTTTGTCGGCTACTTATCTTTTAAACAAAATACCTTTCAAGAAAAAGGATGTAACTCCTTTTGAGTTATGGATGGGAAGAAAGCCATCTTACAAATACTTGAAAGTGTGGGGGTGCCTAGCAAAAGTGGTGGTTCCACCACCAAAGGTTCAAAGAATAGGACCCAAAACCGTGGATTGTGTATTCATTGGTTATGCCCATCATAGTAGTGCATATCGGTTTCTTGTTTATGATTCAAAGAATCCTGAAATACACAAGAATACTATAATGGAGTCAAGGAATGCATCATTCTTTGAAGAAGTGTTTCCTTGTTTGAAAAAGGAACTCCCAAGTTCATCAACACCAGTTGATGAGATTGTTCATGATGAAGATCAAGAACAGTTAGAGGCTGAAGAGGTTGAGCCAAGAAGAAGTAAGAGGCAAAGGATTGAAAAATCTTTTAGACCTGATTTTCTTACTTATATGGTTTTAGGAGAGCCCCAGACCTACCGTGATGCAGTCACCTCTTCGGAAGGACCTCAATGGAAAGAGGCAATCAAAAATGAAATTGATTCGATCTTACAAAACCATACTTGGGAGCTAGTAGATCTTACACCAGGGTGTAAACCACTTGGATATCGGTGGATATCCAAAAGGAAGATGAAAGCTTATGGTTCCATTGATAAGTACAAGGCAAGGTTAGTGATAAAGGGATTTAGACAAAAGGAAGGAGTAGATTACTTTGATACTTACTCGCCTGTGACTAGAATAACCTCGATAAGATTGGTGCTTGCAATAGCGGCTTTAAGAAATTTGGAAGTCCACAAGATGGATGTTAAAACCGCTTTTCTAAATGGGGATTTAGAAGAGGAGATTTACATGGAGCAACCTGAGGGTTCCAGGCCAAGATGGGAAAGTGTGTAAATTAGTCAAGTCATTGTATGGTTTGAAGCAAGCTCCAAAACAATGGCATCAAAAGTTTGACCAAGTTATGCTTAACAATGGTTTCAAAATTAATGAATGCGACAAGTGTGTTTATATGAAAAACACAATGAGAGGTTATGTGATATTATGTCTTTATGTAGATGATATGCTTATCGTGGGGAGTGATGATAAGATGATCAAATCTACAAAAGACATGTTAAAAGCGAGATTTGACATGAAATACATGGGTTTAGCTGATGTGATCCTTGGTACAAAGATCAATAGAACCCAACATGGTCTTGTGTTGAGTCAATCTCATTATGTGGACAAAATCCTTGAAAAATTTAATAAGGGGGATACGAGCGTGGCTCAAACTCCAATAGATACCACCCAACATCTATCAAAAAATAGAGGTGAGGGTATTGCTCAGTTAGAGTATTCAAGGATTATTGGCAGTCTGATGTATCTGATGACATGTACATGGCCAGACTTAGCATATGCTGTGAGCAGGCTAAGTAGATATACTAGTAATCCGATTTCTGTACATTGGAAGAGCATGACACGATTACTAAGGTACTTAAGATACACAAGAAACTATGGGCTGCATTATGGCCGAGATCCAGCTGTTATAGAAGGATACAGTGATGCAAACTGGATATCCGATATGAAAGATTCCAAATCCACAAGTGGTTATGTGTTCACCCTTGGTGGAGCAGCTATAGCCTGGAAATCGTCCAAGCAAACTCTTATAGCTAGATCTACGATGGAATCTGAGTTTATCGCGTTAGATAAAGCTGGAGAAAAAGCAGAATGGCTACGTCAATTTGTGGAAGATGCTCCAGGATGGCCAAAGCATATGTCGGCTATTTGTATACATTGTGATTGCCAATCGGCTATTGGTAGAGCTCAAAGTGCAATGCATAATGGCAAATCACGGCACATTAGACGTAGACACAATACGATACGACAACTACTCTCAATGGGAGTTATCTCAATTGATTATGTGAGGTCAAAAAATAACATAACGGATCCGTTTACAAAAGGCTTAAGCAGAGAGTTAGTGCACAAGTCGTCAAGAGGAATGGGACTAAAGCCCTTTGACCAAGTTTGTACAAAGGAAAACCTATCCTAGAAGATTGGAGATCCCATGACCTAGGCTCAATAGGACAACCTAATTGTATGAATTAAGGTCACTGTGAGGGAGTACCTCAAATATAAAAAGGGAGTTGAATACTTTCTAGTTCATTACTTTATCAAATCAGTGATAGCAATGGAGGATAAGCATTCGGCTTTTAATGATTTGTGTGAAATCACCTATGTGAGAGCGAAGTGGGGTCGCTTTGAATGGATTTGTGGGGGGGCGCAAATCTTAGAGCTCTTGCAGAACCAAGCTAGTGTTCCATGACCATAACGGACAAGACAATGAGGGGTTAACCATACCAGAAAGAGTATTGTGAGACATGTAATAACGTCTACGTAAACAGGGATTGGTTCAAGGACATCGCGTCTACTAATCGCTAGGAGACAAAGTGCATATCACAAATGTAACGACCGGTTTTAACGGTCACTTGTGTTCTAATCAATTATGTTGAAATAATAATAAAACAACATTTGGAGTATTATAGTTAAATAGTAACCAACTTGATTAGATTGGTTAAGTGAGTTAACTACTTTAAAAGATTGAGGGACTATAGTTGTCAAACCCTCAAACTTGTATTTAGATGTAATAAATGTTGACTTGAGTTGACATTTCAAGATATTTCTATCTTGTGTATGTGTGTGTTCACGTGAAGAGCCAAGAAGAGAAGAAAGGGCTTCAAGCCCTAGCTTCCAAATTCGTGGGTTTGGTCAACAAATTAGAGATTGAAGCTTCTAATCCTAGCTTTAAGTGTTGGAAAAAATGTTGTAAGTGATTTTAACTTCAATCTTGATGTTGGTTATAAGTTCACGTGATGAACAAGAAGTGGGTTTATCTCAAATCTTGAAATTGGTTGTTTAAATGAGTTAGAAACCACGAAATTAAGCTTATTATTTGTTTGGAACAATCAAACTACTAGTTTTTGTGATATTTGGTTGATTTTGATTTGGTTTGGATTTGGGTAACTTAAGAAGTTAAGAGAAAATCCTTATGATTGTCTTTGATAACTAGTAGGATGATTAAATCATGTTTTTGAATATGCTATGCATCAATTTTGACTAATGTTTATATAAAAAGGATGAATTGATGATTTTGGAGATTATGAGGGGTATTGGTTAATGTTTAAACATTAACAAAGTTTAGTGGAATTAAAGGTTGCACACCAAGTATTTGTTGAAATGCCAATACTTGACTTTTGGGTCAAAAATGGCAAATTGAATCATGAAAATTTGTTTATAGTGATTGTCAATAAAGAATTGAGAGTTGGATAATCACTTGGTTGAGCTAGATAAGTCAATGTTAATCTTCACTAGAATGTTAATTAAGAAAATTGAAATTGATTGTTGAATAGGTGTGGTATTGGAAGTGCAAAGGAAAGTCAAAGAGAAGGCAAATCACCATTTGTTAATCTCTAATCTTAGTGCTAAGGTAAGTTATTCAACTTGCTAAACACCATATATGTGAAGTAGAAATAGTCTACTAATTGAATTGGTTTGACTTTGAATGGTTTGATTCAAAGGTGTTGTTTGTTGATTGTGCAGTTTGACTTATTTTAGTCAAACTGTGCATTTCTAATTTGGTGTTTGAATTTTGAGTCATTGCAATGACATTGAGTGTTAATTGATGTGCTAGTCTCACAATTGAATTAAATTGGTTGTGTATCGTTAGATTCATAAAAGAATTGAGTTTGATTGTGTGGTTTGGCTTATTTAGTCAAACTATGTATATATATCAAAATGTGGGCTTGAGATTATGTGTAGTCCACTAATTGAGTTGAATGAACTATGAATTGTTGAATTCATGAAATTGGTTTTGAATTGTGGAATTCATACTTAAATTGGAGTAAATATGAATTGTTTAGTTCATAGTTGAAATTTGTTTGGTTGCTAGGTTTGACTTTATTTAGTCAAACTGTACATAGGTCATAATGTTTGAATTGTGACTTGTGTAATTTAATTGAATTTCAATTCGTTGTGTAAATCTATGATAGAAGTATTGGAGGATGAATATCATAGAATCATGGTTTATAGATGATTATAAACCTATGAATTGTTTGGTTGATTGAAATCTATGATGGAAGGACTAGAGTGTGAACATCATAGTATGAATTGAAATTGTTGATTACTTCACCACTTGAATGTGGAAGTAAAATTTAGTAAGTTATGATGGAAGTACTTGGGTGAGAACATCATAACTATGTTGAATATCAATTGCCACTTGAGTGTGATAATTGAGTAGATTTGGTTGAAATTGGTTAATTGAGTTAAATTGTTTTGAAATCTATAATGGAAGTACCTAAGGGTGAACATTATAGCAATTATTTTTGAAATATGATTGGTTATCAATGGAATAACCAATTGAGTTGATTTGAATGGAAGTTGGAGGGTTAAACCCTTTGTAGTGACTTTGACCCATTTTCAGGCCTTGATTTCACCATAGATTGATTTGATGTCAAATTATGTTTGAATTCATTATATTATGATCCATACATGATAATAATCCATATTTTATGTATATGGATGAATGAAATGGGTTTTGAAAGGGTCAGAGCGTTAATTGCTTGAAATTGAAATTTTGACCCGTTTTGAGAATTTGATTCACAAATTGATTTGATTGGTATCCAATTATGTTTTGATATGTTATGATATAAAATTGAGGATTTGTTACTCCATATTATATGTATTGGGGACTTGTGATTTAGTTTCGGGTGGTTTGGAACGATCAAAAGTGGTTAAAAATGGTCAAAACGCGCGATATGGAAGAAAGCCTGCACCCAGGGCCATAGGTTACGGTCTGGGCGTAAGCTACGATGTAAGGTTTCTGTCCCAGCGGGCGTACGCTACGGCCAGGCCGTAGCCTACGGTCCGGGCAAATCTCAATTTGTCCGTTTTGATGTTTTAAACGCGTTTCAAAGCCTAGAACCCTTCCGATTCGAACCATAACTTATATTTGGATAATCTTACTTAGTTCTTATGAACTAATGGTGAAATTATATGTGGTGTTTGCAGGTCGAAAGTATATGATGCGTTAAAGCTCATGATCGGGCACGTAAGTTGAAAGTTCAAACGTTTTGAAAATTTTTGGTGGTGGGGATTTCATACAACCTATTGTATGATGATTTTTTTTAAATGTAATTAGTCATTTAACAAGTATATATTGCTTGTGTAAAAGTTTTTGACGCTTCCGCATAAATATTTGATAATGTTTTGAGTTAAAACTTAACTGGGACTTAATTTAGACACATGTAAGCATGTGTTGAGTTTGGGTGTGACAACAAAGGAGGGTTGGAAAACTACTTCTCCTGCAATACTCAACCGCTGAAATTTTATCACGACGCTTGAATGTAAGGATCGATTTTTTTCATGTAGGGGATTTTTGGAATTTTGTATGAAAAGAAAACGGAAAAAGAAATAGAAACCTTTCATATACCAATTCATTTGTCATGAATATGGTGCTTGTTAGTGGGCAATTGGCCATGAATATGCTAATTAGTGGGCATAATGGCAACATTTGAAATGCCAAGACTACAAGTATAAATAGAGGCATTTGGCCTCTTGTTGAGGTTGCTAGAATTTGAGATCACTACACCACTTGAGATATATACATACAAGCTCCAAAGGTTCCAAACACAATCATTTGCTTTGTTGAATTCTCAACAACCTACAACGATCGATTCTCGTGTGAAACACCCTTGTTTCAGGTGAAGTTTCGGGTTTTCGGTTAACTCCGGAAGTACACACTGCTTCGGCCGTTGTACCCTAGGAAACAGTCGGGTTCACATGGGTGGCCCGAAATCTGTTTTAAGGGACCTCTATTGAACAGAAATCCTCAGCCACCAAATTCATTTCAATTCGTTTCATCTTGTTTTATATTTCTTCTTGTAATTTCAATTTTAGCATTTTTTATATTTCTTGTATTACTTTATTTTAGATTTTGTATTTCTCTGAATTGTAATTCGATTAATTGATTAATAAAAGTATTTGTTTATTTTATGAACGGTGTTCCTACAATGAATACTCACAAATTGACACAAATACCATGTGTTTGAACCCAAAATTTTTATTTGTATCATTTTCATCATATTAATACTTTAAAAGTATGATCTCATAAGGAAAAAAAAGATATAATTGTAAATAAAAATGTGACATTTTAGCCATAAAATTTTATGTTAATATTTTTAGTTTAAAGTTTTAGCCTTAACTACCCGATCAAGTTAATTTTTTCCTTTAAAATCTTCCTACTCTAATAATTGGTTCCAAAATTCAGACACGTGTCATTCTAGGAAATGCTATGGCCTTCTAAATTCCCCCAAATTATTTCTCTTCTCCACGCATTCCTATAATCCTATTACACGCTACATGGCATCACAAAACCCTAAATTCTCCAAATCTTTTCTCTTCATCTCGTGGAAAGCTTCTCTACCTTCTGTCTCGGCCGATCGCTTCCATGAGAGGATCACCGGTAACATAAAACTGATGGTATTCAAGGTAATCAGGACTAAGTTTAATGCTTTACTATTTTCCTTTATGATTTTGATTTTTCTTCTAGGCCGACCCACTACGGAAACCAATCACTTCAGATTTAGGGTTCCATGAGAACAACATCAGTGGCACAAAATCGATCATTTTCAAGGTAAATCGCAACTCACTTTTAAGCTTTATTATTTTCCGTGATGATTAGTTCCAAAATTTTGATTGTTCATATCGGTCAATCCATTAATATTTTGTTTGATTTGGGGACTGTTTGGTGGGACTCAGAGAGCTCTCCCTTGACTAAATTGAATTTATGTGTTGTTTCAAAGTTTTGACAAGGAAAGGGTTTGGTTGCTTTAAGCAATGCTTGATCTTAGTTTTTCAATTGTTGCTATCTATCTTCTAATTAGTCTTTTTCTCCTGGAAATTGATTTAATTACTTATAGAAATTTTAATATTTTCTTTCTTCAGGTTGAGAAAATATATATATGTATATATTTTTTATAGTTTAATTTGCAGAAGGAAATAAGGATATTAGATGAATAAGTAATAAAAATTTCTTAAAATCAGTTTATGATAACTAAAACAGGGATGAAACACAATTTTTAGTAACTGGTTTATGATGAAATTATACGCTCAATGGTGCATTTTAAGTGACTAAGATCTGCTTTAAAATCTATGATAAATGCAATCAAATAATCTTTTCAATTTTCTGCTACATTTTAGTTTTCATTACTTATTTTATGTTGTTGATTAGAGGTGACACTTTAAACAAATTTACTTATTAATTTGTTGATTCATGTTAGAATTCATCTCTACCCGATAACAACTTAGCTAAAAAGGAAACGAGGCATGTGGGTTGAAAGTTACTAAACATGTATACTAATTCATAAAACCACCAAGTTTTTTATTCTATTACAAAAAATTCACTATTAGTTAAATAATAAACTTATTTAACCATATTTGAAACACTCATTATTAAACTTAGAACTTAAAAACTTTTTCGAAAAGGCGTTTTAAGTTAACCCAACATGTTTAGTTTTAGTTTTTAATATTTTTAATGTGTGGATATTGCTCTTATTTGTTTATTTATTTATGTATTTGTTGCTACTTTTGGGCTTTGGCCTCCCATTAGAACTAAATGCTTGAAGATGTTATGTTATGCTCTTATATGATGATATATATTGTTAATTTAATTGAAACAATTTGTACCTTTCATTTTTAGCAGGTGTAGCTATTGGAAGTGAGGAGTCAACAAAGCTTTCACCTAATAAAGTTTCTCAAATTGCTTCACTGGGATTTAATCCTCTTCAATGTCAAAAAGAATCAATCAACATTTCAAATTTTAAGTTGGAAGAGGTAATGAACTGGTTGCTTTCCCACATGGATGATCTAGGTTTTTAATTTATTTACTAGACCTCACTTGTGCTCATCTTAAGATTAAATGATATGATGACGTTTTGATCGGTAATACATTTTTTCTTTCCATTTTTAACTATGTAGATATTGATGCCCCCATTCATAAACATACAAAAAACAAGGTTAGTCTATCAAAAGTGGTTACACCGATGTTTTTTGAATTCGATGAAGAATAGCTTGCAAAGTATGAAGGCTTTAGTAAAGGTCTTTATTTTCCTGTTATTTTGTACCTTTTTATTTTTTTTTTGGTATTAATTTCAACAATTGTATTTGTATGTTTGCTACAGGGTATGACATTGAAAAAGCAAAAGATTATATGAATTATAATTGTAAAACAACAATGTTGTGTATAAAGAATTAGTTAGAGATTTATAAATTGTAATTGTAATTTTTTATTAAATTGGGTTGTTGTACATAATAAAAATAACTCACACATTATATAAATTGATTTAAACATTATAGATTATATAATTTCTATTATACAAACTCGTGTGACACACGGGTCTATAATCTAGTTATAGTATTAAACGGGTAGTTAATCACAAACCTACCTAGGTAATTAACGTGTACATAACCCAATTATCTAAATAGGTTTTGCAGATTCAACCCAAAATTGAACCAACCCATTTTACCAAACAAAATATATGAATTACGTGTTAGGTTACTCTAATAGTTTTAATTTGTCTCATTTCTAAAACTCACACTCTTTTTACTAAACAAAATATATGAATTTCGTGTTAGGTTACTACAATATTTTTTTATCATCGTTTCAAAAACTTACAACCCTAGTTTTATGATGTATTAACTTTATGACGAATGTTTGGAAAATTCGAATATAACGAGTATATATTAACTTTAAAAACAACTTTTTATCAAGTATAAGATATGCAATTAATAAGTTTTACTTAAGGTTGTCTTCTTTTTGTCTTAAAACTTTTTTGGAGTTGAATGTGACCAAATATAATGAGTTGTTGAATCTCAAAATTATATATTTAAAATAGAACCAGAAATTAATTCGGTAGTTTCTTAAATTGTCCTAGACAATGCATCTTTGCTATATCAGTCTTTCTATCCTAATAATTTATTCTAAAAAATACGAATATAAAACCCACAATTCATGTTATTAATAATATACATTTTGTACACATATAAATAAATAATAAGATAAATATCATATCTAAGTTTAATGTTATATATATTCAGAACATTTTCTTTATAAATTTTTATTTCTAAAGTTTATTTTGATATAAAAAGGGTATAACTATTATTATTATTTAAATTATATTAAATTTATGAATACAAAAATTATAAAATCATATAATTTTTATTCGCAAACCCGTGTAATACATGAGTTTATAACCTACTTCACAATAATCAACTCAATAATTTTTTGTTCAACAACTTATTTAACCTTAATTAATAGCATAATTAAATATAATTATAGAATTGGATTAAGTTCAATTCTCTTAGAGAGATACTATATAAGCAGATTATACATATATCATGGGTTTAGTATTTCTAATAGAAACCTCCATTAATATTGCATGCAATTGCTAGCTTGTACCTGATTTCAATTCAATAAGTTGAATAAAACCAGTGTTGAGAGATCACTTCTCCTCTCTTTGATGAAATATTTGGCCAATATATGAACAAAAAGTTCATAATTGAGTTGGTGACCTCAGGACATAATGTCTTCCATAATAAGATCGTCTTCATCCATGAAGGCACTGTCAAATATTTATCTCCGCGTTTAGTGCTATCAACAATCGCCTTCGCACATGAGTTAGCTGATATCTTTGGTACCCACTGCGCGTTCGTCTGGCCGCATGTAGAAACATAGATATCAGACAAAAAAAAAAAAAAAAAAAAAGGATGTATGTGTAACAAATTTACAATTGAAGTACCTCCTCTAACACTTCTTCTTTGGTCAATCTCGTGTCAACCAACCCTGGAGTTATTACTCTTATATCTATATCTGAACCGACCTCGATCCTTAAAGTTTCAAAGAAACTTAGCAGTGCCTGCTTACTTGCCTGTGACAACATTTTAGTTACTGATCGATCGATCGATCGTATAGATAACATGGCTGAACATTGCCTTGTTTAACAAGGAACCCTCTTATCTTGGTGGAAAAAGGTTGTGGATAACAAATGTTTAAAAAGATGATGATATAAAACACTCAATATATGTTAATATTGGTACTTACATTATAGATGCTTAGTCTTGGGGTGGCGAACCAACCTCCACAAGAACATATCGTGATAATTTTTCCTTTGTTCTTCCTTAAATGTGGAAGTGCAAAATGTGTGGTGTAAACTGATCCCCAAAAGTTTATATCCTGAAATACCATAAATTATTAATGATGGACAGATAAATATATATGATGTTAGTATCAAGTTTAATGGGTCATATATATTATATGTAACGTTTATTTTATTAATATGTTGTTGCTAGGATGGGTCATATTATCACTACAAGAAAACCTGTTTGTAGCGACGACACCTACAGCGACTACTTTTCTAAGCTATCAGCGACGACTTTTGTAAGATATCGGCGACGACAAGTCGATATAAATTGATTACTTTTTTTTTGTTTTTCTTTGACACATGTTGATATATAATAGGCCAGTCAACCGAGAAAAAACTCGTTTTACTTTTCGTGATGACTTGAAAGAGCTATAACGACAATTCTAGTAACCATCTGAGGAGGTTGTATACAAAATAGCCTACATCTTCAATATTTGCACATTTGAATCCGAAAAGATTTGTAGTGAGTTTTTGTATTCAAGTTCTCTTGCAAGGATTTTGAGCAACAAGTAGTATGAGAGAGCAGGGTTCTAATCTTTTCAAGTTTCAATCAGATCTTTTCATCTCAGCCAGGGCCGGCCCAATAGGCTTGTAGACTAGGCCTTTCCCTAGGGCCCCATTTTTATAGGGCCCCATTTTTAAATTACTTGTAATGTATTTGGGTTTAGAAATTGGGGCTTGCTCTTGCTGCTTGTGAGTATGTGGAGGGTGGTCGTTTGGACTTGGAGGAGGCCGCTTAATTTCCACCACTTAAGAAAAGAGAAAGCGGGAGCGGGAGTAGTGCGGAGACCGAGAGTGAGGGAGAAACGGGGGAGAAGTGAAGAAGGCTGAGACTAGGGTTTAAATTTTCAAGGTGGAGATTGGAGAAGTCAAGAAGACGATTCACAGCAAGCGCCAGCTCGGGAGATGAAAGGAATCAGGATACCTTACGCACTTACGTTTCCAATTTTCGATCCTTCTATAGCTGTTGCTTGAGACACGAGTACGCGTTTCCTCAAATCGTCTGCCCTACACTTCCTCTTCCGCTTGAATCCTCAATTACTAGCTCGATTAATCGCTCTCCTCAATTAGAACAGGTTTGGACTCGGTTTCCTCTTTTGATTATTGTATACAAGTCTATTTCAGGTAAGTAAAATTGCCCCATTTTGGTTCCTCTTCTGACTTTCGATTGCATTTGCTGTTATTTTTATTTTGTTATTGCTTATTAGTTTGATTTGTTGAATTGCTGTTAGTTTAATTATATCAGGTTTGCATAATTGCATTTTGAATAGTTTAATTTTTTTATTTGTTAATTTGAAAAAGCTTAGTGCATTTGCTGTTAGTTACTTAATTTGATTAGCTTAGCTTAAAAAGATTTGCATTTTGAATAGTTTAATTTGATTGTTTGAGAACTTAGTTTGAATAAATGATTTATTGTTTTTAGTTTGATTTTGTTGTTACTTATTTGTTGATTAGCTTAGTTTGAATAGGTGATTAATTTAATTGAATAGGTGGTGTTTGATTGTTGATTAAATATCAAATCTAAATAGAAAATACAAATCCGGGT
>SZYD01001610.1:0-49775 GCA_009363875.1 Mikania micrantha | reverse complement strand
TAATATATACAAACACATTTGTTATATGATGTTTGTATTGTATAAAGTTGTATAAAAGTAATCACTATAAGACAAATAAAAAAAATATGTATTCAAATAACGTAAAATGGTAACAATTAGAAAAAGAGAAATCAATTTATAAAACTTTTTTAAACAATACAAATAAGAGGCTTGAATTTTTGAAATTATTAATTGTTGATAGAAAGTTAGAAATAATTGAATTTTTATTATTAGAAGTTTTACATTATTGTATAAATGAAATTAATTTAAAATTTATCAAATATACACGTCGCGTATCAAATGTGATGTGTTAATTACTTTGTTGTTTTTTTGCTTTCACCTTTCTTTGGTTTTTACTTTATGAATATATAGTATATATGTAAAATTAAGGGGATTGAAGTTCAGCGGGGTTGCGGCATCCGCCCTCCCGGCGGGGTCAAATTTTGGCGCCGGGCGGCTCCCGCTCCCTGTTGGAGCTCTCTCTCACATTTTTAGTGGGTTAACCACTTTGGAATTTTAAGCTTTTTAGTGGGGTGATGACGTAGCAGAAAATTTCGGTGGGGTAGAATTTTATTAGGATGAGTATTAGGGATGGTCTTATATAAGGTATTTTTAGAGTTTTATGGGCCTACAAAAGAATTATGTTAGTCACTAATGAGTTGTTCATTCTTTCTGATACTATCATAACTAACTTCTTCTCATACGTGAATGATCATAACAAACTTTATTATTATTATGATTCTTTATTTTTACGGACTTATCCGTTCATTTATGTAGTGCACTTAGTTTTATAGCATTGCCCTTCAAATCGTTTTCAGTGGGTGTCAAACCTAACAAGGTATGACATCTCAAAATACGATAAGAAATTGACATTGATTGTTCACTACCAGATATAGCTCTACCTTCGATAGGTAAACCCCACAAAATATTAACATCTTGTAACGTTATGGTCACTTCATCAATTGGTAGATGAAACGTGTGAGTTTCCGGACGCCATTCTCTATCAGGGCTTCTAGCAACCCATGATCTAGGTTCCAATGCCCGCATTCAGTTAACCCACTAAAACCGGCAATGCTAATGAAACGTTTAACATTGTCAGTTATAGGATTTGTATTAAACAACGAAAATATCTTCTGATCCACACGTCTAAAACTTAACTTCGGAAGCACTTTGTCGTCAAACAATTCACGCGCCCGATGTGATTTTTTTTAAAAACAAAAGATCTTCAAAGATTGAACCTGGATGCAAATTATAACTCATTTTCAGGTAAAAAGTTTAATAATTTGAGAAGAACGTAGTGAGCTTTTGCAAAAGGATGAAAATATTTGGAAAATGGTGAATTCAATTGATGTCCAAACTTCTTTTATATAGATAATTTGTATAACTCATGAGTTTTCTGCATTGCAAAGTCGGTGAGGTGAAATGTATAGATTGCATGTGAATTTGATGGGGCCCCATTCCGCTACTCCAAGTAGCGGAAAGCTATTAAAATTAAATTTAAAGTTTGTCAAGGAGGAAGGAAACGTGAAATGTGTATTGCATGTGAATTTGGTGGGGCCCCATTCCGCTACTCCAAGTAGCGGAAAGCTATTAAAGTGCCTCCAAAAATCCAACAAAAAAAACTGACGGGAAGTGTCATCTCAGACAGGTCCCATTACTCCAAGTAGTGAAATGCTGCCACATCACATTTTTCTTGAAACCTGATTGGGGGTGCTGCCAGGTGGGATAGGTTCCGCTACACCAAGTAGCGGAATGCCTATTTCTCAAAGACTTTCACAAAACCATCTAAAAACCATGAAAAAAACCTATACCACCTACTTAAAAAAAATCAAAATTGTGCACAAATTAAAACCAAGAAACTCTAGCTAGCAATATAAATATAAACATATTATTTCATTTTTGAGTCAATCAATTACATATATATGATTTATAGATACTATACATATCATCTTGATCATCGATCTTGATTGATAACTAAAAACATAAACATGTTTTCGTTGGAATTTTGCCGGTTATTCTTATCGTATCCGCCTTCTTCTTAACCTTCATCACTTCCTTCCTTCGGTTTTCTTCAGCTTGTGATCTTGCTCCTTCTGCAATCTGGTCAATCAACTCCATTTCAGACTTGTAATTTTGCAGAGCTCCAGCCCTTTTCTTCTCCGTCTCATTATCCTGCATCAACCTTCAATCGTTTATTTCTGATTTTCAGTGGCATCTGTTATATATATTACATTAATTATAAAACATAATTAATTCTCGATGAAAAATCATAAACAAGAGACCTTATTTCTTGACAACTTCTTCTTTGCTTTGGCTTTCTTTTCCTTCTCCCATTCAAGTATTTTAGCATTCAACTTCTCATGCCTATTTATTTCCAGATAGAAGTAAGTTCTTTGGCAAAACAAGTGTCCAGCTAATATATATTTTTATAAAAAAATTAGCTTTTATGTATAAAAGATTTATGTATTCTGGTAGCTGAATCAATGGATATATCGATCATCGCTTAATATGGTTAATTTGTCGGTACAAAAACATGTAAATTTTCAAAATTTTATAGTTTTGGTTATATATACCGTTCTTTGATTCTTTCCATCTCAGTTTTCTCATAAACCTCCGCCTTAATGTCATCTGGTCTAAGTTCTGAAACCCTTTGAACCCCTTGGTTGGTTTCCTGAAACGTCGGTTGATCTGTCGGTTTCGTATCACTGCTACTGCTTGCCAAGCCGCTTTCAGGTTTACGTTCAGTCTTTGCTGGAGAATTGGCCCTTTGAGGCAGCTTTTCTTGCAATTCTGTGGCTCCAACATACGTCAAACACAAATTCGAAACTATATATATAGCAAGTTTGATAATTAAACAAGCTTTTGATAATGGAATTCAAGATTCTTGTACCTGATAATTTCTTGGAGAGCAGGCTAGGGGTTGATATGGGAATTGTATGATCATCTTCCTTATTTTTCATCTTGTTGCTTGCAGAAGAAGGGATTCTTTCTCTTATTTTTCTAGTTACAGAAACCATGCCATCTTCATGTTTCCTCTTGGGTTTACTCAAACTGCCTTCACGTCTTTGTTTGGCTCCTCTTCGTTCTTGAACCGAAACAATGGCAAATACGGCTGCTGCAACTGCTGTCCGGAACTCGTCGCTCTTCGTGTAATCAGAATCATAATCATATGTGAGTTCACGAGAAGATTGTCCCCTATACCAGTTTTGAAATCTTCTGCTGTCTAGAATAACATGAAAATTAAGTAGCTTTATTAATAATGATAATATTACAATGAATATTCCACACGGTACGTACGAGAAACCATGAATTTTATGCTTATTTAATTAGCATGCGCCTGTTTTCTTGTATGTGGTGCAATTGATCTAATTACCTCCTTTAAACGATCCAGTGATCTTTTGGGTTGGTGATTTTTGGCCTCTAACATTTGAAGTTTCTTTTTCATGTATCTCTTCATCCAAGCCAGAAAATTTAACCCTGTCACAAACTATGTTAGTAAGCAACAAACACATGAAATCCCACAATGTGGGATTTTACAGGGTATACGTGTTGTTGTATACAGCAAACACATAAATACATAAAGTTGAAAGTGGCAACGGAAAAAGAAGTAATTTCTCACCTCATTTGCTTAATCATATTCTCCATATGTGATTCAAGATGAAATTGATTCTGGATTTGTTCTTGATAAATGCAAGTTATGAACTTGAGGATGAAGAAAACTTCAATTTGCAGGTAAGCCTTGGGTTTGGACATTGAAAATGTGTTGGAGAAGAATTCTTTTCTTGATGATGGAGTTTTATTATTTGATGAAGCCAAGGTATCATTTAAGTCTGGAAAAATGAACACGTTGGTTCGGGTCAGGTAACGGGCAGAACATGTTGGGGTCAGAAAAGATGTGGGTCAGAACGAATTTTAAGCAAAGTCATTTTTGGTTTGAAATTATTTTTAAAATACATCAATTTAGTTCAAGTTAAAATGGGTTGTAAATACTAGTTTATTTGTATAATCTTCATTATTTTATCGTCAGAATATATATTGATAATTTTACCCGTTTGAACATATTATATTTTTATAGCATATCTTGATAAGTATCATGTTAACGTATTACACGCCTCTATGTACATAAAAGTTGCTACATGTTTCAAATCAAAATACAATAATTATTCACTACAACCAACTTATCTTAATTTGAGTCAATATTTTAGCTAGCTGTATGTTTGTGTGCCCATGTTTTACCTGTTCTTAGCGGTTAGTCGAGTATTGGGGAGGACCCAAGGGTTTACATGTAAGTGGTTTCCTATATGATCATCAAAAGAACTATATATTAATACCAACTCGACAAACCCGGTTCCTAATACCCGAATGCTAAATACAACTCACATAAATAGCTCGGTAATCAGGTTTATTCTCATCCTAAAAATCCTGAATAACATGATTTGGAGAAGCCTGAAACACGACTAAAAAACTTGAACAGCACACTAAATGTCGATGTTTGTGACTTAAAAAAAGTAGCCCTTAATTAACTTTTATAAATTGTCATTTTTACCTCTCAAATTTCTAAAAAACATGTTTACCTCCTAAAATATATATAATTTGATCTTTCTCTAATACCTTTTGTATATTAATTTCTAAAAATAATAATTTGTTGCGTGTTTATTTTTATACATGTGTCGATATAAATTTGAATTAGTTTACGTTTGATGTAAATTTGTTTAAAAACTAGTCGGGTTAAGTTTAATATTTTTTATGTCCTTATTTTTACATGTGCTTCGAGTTTGTCTACGTAACGGCATAATTTTTTTTAAACAGTATATATCATATATAATAAGTTTTGATTTGACCATATAAATATGAGTTTGTTTGGAAATGAGTTCAGTCAATAATAATCTTTGTTTATTTATGTTTAGAAATGAGTTTTGCATACTCACATAGTAAAAAAGTCAAACTCGTTTTTCTTAATAATAATTTTTGCAATTACGAAGCTTACATTAGTGTTTATGTATTTGACCACATTGATTTCACCATTATAACAAGGTTCACGGGAACGTCTCATTGTTTATTACAAAGTTTGGAAATGTGTCTTTTATCACGTTAGCGTTATATGGACCACCACAAAGCAAGGAGTAAAAAAAAAAAAAAAAAGAAAAGAAACTCTTTAATGTTCAATCTCCTAATAAGTTAAAATAGGATCACGTAGTTTCTTTATTGGTGTTTATTTAGAAACCTTTTTATTTCATGAGACTAGAGTTCAATTCACATATCAAACCCTACGTATTAATTATATTTTACTTTGTATATTTGTCAGCTTATTTTTCTTTATCCTTGCAAGACTTATTTTAAGACCAAACAATCTAACTTTAATTAGTGATGCTCGATTCATTTCAAAATGTTCATGATTTGACATAAAAGTTAATGATAAATGAGCATTGAATCCAGGTGTCAAAATAGTGCATGGTACCGAAACCGAACATGATGCTGCGATAACCGATTGCGTATTATAGGAAATTCTAGATGTATTGGTTTGTGTATTTACTTTCAAATTGAATTTGAGCTGGTCTTTCTTCTTTCTTTTAATTGATTTTGTCTTATTGACTAATCTTTTTTTCAATTTGATTTTATATATTTTTTTCAAGCACTATAAATTAGGGATGTCAAGAGTACCTAAAAACTCTATGTCAAGAGTACCTAAAAACTCTAATAAGCTTATCAGGATTAATTATCTAGGTCAAAAATATTAGTCAAGTTATTCGAGTCAACCGGATTATAGTATTTGTAGGGTCATCCAGTTCTTAAACTCAGTCTCACTGGTCTAACCAATGAATTAATAAGCCATCAGGTTCAATGTTCGATTCAATTCGGAATACAATAACCGTCATATAACTGTTTTTTATCTATGTTTAAGATTTTTGTAACCAAGTCGTCACAACTTCGTATATTTCATTTATATACTTAAACACATTAATGTATGTTTTTTTTTTCACTAAATTACACTTCAAAAATTCTCTAAACGTAACATACGTGAATAATTAGACCGCCCCTCTACATCACGTGAGAAAGTTTGCTCGTTTAAACTTATTTTAGATAGATTTCAAACTTATTTTCGTTTAGTTCTCCAATTATATCATTGAAATTATTATCGGTTCATTCAATTCAGTTATTTTATATATAAACTAGTTATAACCAAACCATGAAAATACGTAATAAAAGAAATAATAATTAAACCAATTATCTAAACCCAAACCCAAACCCAAACCCAAATGTACCTGATATTTGCAGAACCCATTCTGCTCATACTTCACCCAAAAATAAGCTTTTTATTCTTCTATACATTAAAAAACCCAAACAATCTGGGTTTCAAAAGTACAAATGGCAATATGAAAACCAAACCAGAACAAAATGAAACCTCAAATTCTGATTTGTATGTCCATCAAAACGAAAATCAAAACCCAACAAGACTATCAAGAAAAAAAAAGCATACCATCAAGATTTTCATTTACTAGATAACGTTCTTGCCATTTTTAGAACGCCGGAAGATTCCTTCAGTGATGCCATATTTGTATGTCAACTGCCTGTTTTTCTTGCTCATATTCGATTAAAGCCTTTGTTTCATTGTTGATAACAGATGATTCTACATCAATTTTCTCATCAACATCACCATCATTAGCGCCATGATTACCAGCAAGAGGACAATCTTCAGAAAAAGTATGAAGATCACCAACAACAAAATCATCATCTTCTACTCCATCTACAAAACTCTCACCATAGCTTCCACGCCATTCATCATCATCACTATCGATATCCAGATAGTGTGATCGGTTCTGGACAGCACGTCTACGAAGAATGAACACATTAAAGTAATAACTCACGAGGTCTTTCTTTGTTCTACAAGGAAATGCAATAGATAGTTCTTTCCAGAACATCCTGCCAACAGAACTGGGGTTTGAGTACACAATTTCATGAAAAAGTTTTTCTTCTTCACCCCACCTACTTGCAACTTCTTCTCCCATACCAAGCATTCCCAAATCAACAAATTTTTCATCCCCATAACGTTCTTTCAAATTTAAGCGAGCTTCTTTCACATGCAGCTGCACACATCTGACTGAACCATGATCAGAACATCTACAATCGATTTGGCTATCACTTGAAGAATCAAAGATGGAGTGATGAGTCGAAATGACACAAACTCCCAAGAAACGCTCCATTTCACCAGCCTCGTGATATTTTTTAGCCATCTCTGGGTCAAATTCAGGAACATCAGCCTGGTGGTTCGGTCCAATAGGTATCTCTTTTCTAGGAGATCTATTCAGCAATGATGAACATACATCTTCAAAATGAAACAATGGTTTCCTTGGGAAATTATATTCAAAAAATTCAGAGAAAAGATCAGAAAACACCGGTCCATGTCCACAATCATCATCACTAGCATCAATTCCGGTCACCAGTGGTAAAGGTGCATTAATTTCAAGCTCCTTGACAATCATATCAGGGACAGACATGCCATTTTCACCTATCCTCATAAAGAGGCAAAACTGAGTATGATTATGAACGATGGTACACATACACATGTGTGCACTATAAGAAAAAAAACAAGATAACACTTTGTTCATATGATTAAATGAAAATCTTATAAACATGCGATATAATAAGCCTACTTTGATTAACAGTAAAAATGGATACCGCAACGATTACCAATTCCTTTGATTATTGGAATATATGTTTCAAAAAAACAAATCTATATTAAATGAAATTATAGTAGACAACTTTTTAAATATCATAAAGGTTGATTGTTCTTTCTTGTTCAAGAATTATTTATGTTTGTTGCCAAATTAAACATAACAATGCACCACCAGAGTAAGTCTCAAAAACTAAAAAAAACAAATCAAAAGAATATTCAAAATATATTATATTTAAACACTCTTTGCACCTGCAATCCCAACAACGTGAACTGTTTCAAGGGGAAGTTTAGTTTCAGCAACTGAGGCTGGTTTATAGCAATGATCAAAATGTTTTGGGAGCTTAATAAACTCCTGCAGATCTTCTTCAAAGGCCCGTTTGGTTCCCATCACGACCTGCAATGATATATAGAGATAAACAAAGTTTGACATAAAATGTGCAAAGATAATATACAACTTTGAGTGAAGCTGTGAAATTAGGTAAAAAAAAACATATGCTGGTTGCATCTAGAGATCTACATAAAAGGAGAGCAAAACTGCCAAAACAGATCTGTGTTAACAGTTAACCCATATATAACATCCATAAAACATGACCATTAATAACAAGAAAGATTTAGAAAAAGAAAAAAAAACAATAAAGATAACAACACACAGGATTTCCTGTATCTACCACAAAGCCTATTATCATTCTGTATTTAAATCACAGAAAAGTGGCATAATTTTTAATCAAGCTTAGAACATCTGCCTCAAAAAATAAAATCAATACAATGTAAATTTGTAATAGTTTGAAAAGTGTGTTCCCGTAGACTCAAATAATACAACCGAAAGTAACACCACAGATAATAACTGTCCGAAAATCAATTGATAATAATAATAATAATAAATAATTGATTTTGAATTATGAGTAAAACAACAAAATATAAGATTGATGATCAATAGGCCATTTTATCCCAGTGACCGTATCAATATTTTTTGTGATCATAATTGTCAAAGAAACAAGAAACTGATAAGCTATAACTATTAAGATATCACTACATTATTTTGCATGCAGGACAACACTAAACAGAATCATGTTTCCATTAGAAAGCCAGTGTTACAGACTTACAGGGCATTTTAGTTCTTTAGAAATTTTAATAAAGATAAAGATCGACAAAAATGTATTTAACCAGTAGCATACATCGATTAACAATTTCAAAAATAACAAATTACTTAAAACTCAATTTCTTTTAACCATAAACCTCTAATTTCATCTTCAAACATACTAAGGCCGTTTATCCTAGGTGAATTTCAGGCATTCCGAAGACTAATTTTAGCAAATAAAATAATCCCCATCTTTTTTCATGACACCCTAACCCTAGTGTAAATATGCATAGATCAACATTTTTTGCATCGATAAAGATATAAAACAACAATTAATGAACATACTTACCTAATCCCTCAACCAATTTACGAATGAAACGAACTTGCAGAACACGAGCGCTTAGAAACCCTAGATATAAATGACGCCCGTCAATCAATAAATTTACGATAAACGGATATAGGGTTATCAGAAAGGATCAAGAAACAACGACAATAAAATAACGGATCGAAGAAAAAGAAGACCAGTAATCGAAGATTCAACGACGAGCCCTAACCCTAAAATTGGTTAGAATAACCAAAATTGGAGAAAATTTAGATCGATAAATAGAGGAATATAAGATAATAAAGATTAAACAACTCGATTTGATTGTTGATTTGGAAAACAAAGAGAAATCGAAGCTCGATCATATAGAATTCAGGCGTACGATGAAAGAGGGGCGAATGGATACGGGTCTTGTTTATCGTAAATATCGAGAATGGTCCAGATATAAACCGGTTTGGCCAAATTAATCCGGTTACACGGGTCTTCCCCAAAAAAGAAAAAAGCCATGTTACAAATAGATCGCCCTTGTAAAATTACTATTTTTAGCAACCATCTATTTCAGCAATCGTAATTAGTGATTATGATTTTTCACCGGATACTGATACCATAAAGATAGTGCAAGATTAGCAAATTGTTCGTATGCGAGATACTGGTTTCTTATATCATATCGGTCTAAAATTAATAACCAAGTTATCTGATGTTTATAATAACATTAAGGAGAGCATGCTGGTTAAAAGTTGTTGAACTATACAAAATCACGAAAACCTTTGTTACTACGGGTCTACGGTATAATTGTGTTCACGGTTTGGTATAAAATCGTGAAATCATTCAAACCGGTCATCAGTTCGGTTTAACGGATGGTTCTTTTCCTTTAACTTTCGGTGGTCGATTTTAAAAAATTCAAATTGTAGTAAATGGTTTGTTTTACGATTTATGCCAAAATTGTTCTTGCGGAAACGGTTCAAACCGTAAAGTTTAAACATATTTGGATTTTTTTAAAAATCATATTAAATATTTAGTTACTTATACGGATTTTAAATGAAACAATGCAAATATTTAAAAAAAAAACAATTTTGAGCAATTTTTTGTTATATAAATGAGTTTACTAACTTTATAGTTGATATTTCTGAGTAGGTTTTTTTAAAAATAATTAAGATGTTTGAATGAGATCTATTCTATAAACTTTTAGAAAACAGAGCGGGTATTGGTTATTATATCATTTCTAGACATTTTAGTATTTGTTGAAATATATGTTTGTTTGCTAGGTTTAATAGGTTATTTTTACCCAGTAGTGATTTTATTTGTGTAAAAGACATAAATATTTGACACATTTTGTTTTGAAGCATACTCATTATAATTGATGCATTTTAGTAATACTTTTAGAAACTAATGTATTCTGATACGTGATCCGTCATATTCCTATAATTTTGCCATTGGTAAGGTTGTGATATTATCATTTGAATTATGTAATTTACTTTAAGCTTTGATATCGGTTGTAGTTTTTAAACTTATAATTACATGTTTCTAAATTATACTAACATAATTATCTAAAATTAACAATTAGTTCATCTACCTCTTTAATAAATACCAAAAATTAAACTTTATTTTGAGTGTGGTGTCTTTTAAATTTTCATAACGCAAATTTTATTTCCAAACATATAAATTTTACAAGTTTAATTTTAGTTGGTAGTATAACATAACAGATACTCAAGTGAACCGACGAACCCTTTTACATTTTAGTTCTGACATTAAGCTTTAGAGTTTAGGTTTTAGTTTTATCTTGATGGTTATATGTGGTGTTTCATAATGCGTAAAAAAAATAGAATAAATAGAATAAAATAAATAAATAAATAAAAATTAAAAAAAAATCTTTTACTTGGACTCTAGTGAAACAACCTCTCTATTCTACTCGTAGATAGAGATAAGGTGTGTCTTTATCTTTCCCCCTAGACCTCACTCTAAATGGGATTTTAGAGGGTTTGCTTGTTGTTGTAGTTTTATCTTGAGGGTTTAAGATTTAGTTATAAAATTTAGGTTTCGAATCATGGTTTATTATTTAAGGTTTGATGTTTGATTTAGTCTTTTTAGTCAAAATGAATATATATTTTTGTGGTTCAAACAATTTAACTTCTTGTAGCAGTGCTCAAATTAACATAATACCAATAAAGATTAATAATTAATTTCTTAATGCGGTATAACCAAATCATTCAAAACAAAAAATAATCCATATGTAGAACAAAAAAAAAAAGGAGGGAGGACCCAAAAATGCAAACACTAAAATCAAAGAAATTGAATCACATAAAGTTAATTTAGCTGGTAACCCATCATCAGGCAATGGAAGGCATGTCCTTTAGCCATGGGTCCAATGGCTTCCCAATGGAGTAAACAATAAACCCAATCTGTCTTAGCTTTGCAACATCCGCCACATTCCTACCATCAAACATATAAGCTGGTTTTGGCATGTTGTTGTATATCTTTTGGTAATCAAGACTTTTGAACTCGTCCCACTCGGTTAGGATACAAATAGCATGTGCATCTTTAGCAGCTTCATATGCATCATGAACCACTTTAACACTTTGTTTCACAGCATCTTCGGCTATATGGATGTTCTGACTAGGTTGGTCCCAATCAAATTTAGGGGTTGAAAGATCCTTAATCATTTGTGCTTCGGGTACTTGAGGATCATAAATGATCAACTGAGCTTTATCAGACAGCAAACCTCTGCACACATCAATTGCTGGGGTTTCTCTAGTATCGCCAGTGTCCTTTTTAAACGAGAATCCTAATATGCCAATCTTCTTTCCTGATACTGTGTTAAACATGGAAGAGACAATTCGATTCACGAATCGGCTTTTTTGGTAATCGTTGATCTTTATAACCTGTCTCCAGTAATTAGCAACCTCTGGGAGACCGTTACACTCGCAAATGTACACCAAGTTCAAGATGTCTTTTTGAAAACAAGAACCACCAAACCCCACACTGGCATTCAGAAATTTCTGTCCGATTCTCGAGTCTTTACCAACCGCGGATGAAACTTGAGAAACATTTGCACCAGTAGCCTCACATAGTGCAGAGATTGAGTTAACAGAAGAGATTCTTTGTGCCAAGAAAGCATTGGCAGCAAGCTTTGACAGTTCAGCAGACCAAAGATTAGTACATATTATCCGTTCGTGAGGGACCCAATGGGCGTAAACATCCTTTAATGTTTGAATAGCTTTCAGGCCACCCGGGGTTTCTTCACGACCTCCTATCAGAACGCGATCAGGATTAAAAAGATCAGTAATTGCAGTACCTTCAGAAAGGAACTCTGGGTTTGAGAGGACTTGAAATTTAATGCCTTTGCTGTTGTGGGTTAAAATCTTTTCAATTGCTTCTGCTGTTTTCACAGGAACAGTTGATTTCTCAACTACAATCTTTGAAGACTTGGATACATCGGCTATCATACGCGCGGCGCTCTCCCAGTATGTCAAATCAGCAGCCTTTCCAGCTCCAAGACCTGAAGTTTTGGTTGGAGTATTTACAGATACAAAAACTACATCTGCAGCTGCAACATGTTTCTCTGTTTCATTACTGAAGAAAAGATTTTTACCCCTGCATTTTTTCACCACTTCATCGAGCCCGGGCTCATAGATAGGGAGTTTATCACTGTTCCATGCTGTGATTCGGGGCACTGAGATATCAACAACAGCCACTTCAACTGTTGGGCATTTGAATGCAATGACAGCCATTGTTGGGCCTCCAACATACCCAGCTCCAATACAACAGATTTTCACCATTTTTTCTTACTTCTTCTGAAACATAACAAGACACAATAGGAATTTTGGATGATAGGGATAACAGATAATCATATAAAATTTCTACTGGTTACATTCTTTTAAACGGTTATAAACTTAATCACAACATATTCTCTATAAACAAGCAAGATAAGAGTTAACGGTGACAACATCAATTAACATGAATTGCAATTATAATTCAGTTAATTCAATTATTTTTCGAGACCCAGAGCAAAATTGCTTAGTTTCACAACTAAAAAACTATCATGATGATGATCATCTGGAATTAGCATTCATGATAAATCAAAATTAAGATGAGATTAATAAAGTCAATGTGAATTTTACCAGGAGACCGACTGGCGGCTTGAGACCTGGAGAGAAAAGGCAACAATGGAAGAAAAAGAATAGATACAAAGACACTCGGGTAGTTGAGATTATTATGGAGAAAATGGAGGCCCAGAGATAGGTACGAAAAAACGGATATTTAATTTTCTTTTTCATATATATATATACAAGGCCTGTTTTATTTGGACACCCCACTTTTATATTTTTACACCCCTGCGGGCCAATACGGGCCGTAATGGCCATTAAGGCCCGGTATTGAGTACAGACAAACATTCCACAGAATTCCTTGGAATCAGTGAAACATTCTGTGGGACGGGCCGTAATGGCCATTACGGCCCGTTTTGGCCCCAAGCTTATTTTTCCAAGCCATTTTGGGTGTCAACCAGTTTTTTTATGTTGGTACGGCCCGTACTGGCCATTACGAGCCGTCTTGAGTTAATTTATTTTATTTACACATAATTAACGTATTTAAATATTTTTTAAGATTGTACGTTTAATACGTGAATTATTTGAACGATATGTGTTATTTATTTTATTTAAACTTAATTTACGTATTTAAATTTAATTTTTAACGATATACATTTATTATGTAAGTTATTTGAACGATACACGGCTATTACGTTAATTAAACGTCATAATATCGTTTTAACTAAATATTTCATTTTCTAGTTTGAATTGAAAAATAATTAAAATAATTTAAACAATATAAAGTTTTTCGCACAAATATTAAACAACACAAACAGAAACAATACAAATGCAGAAAGAAATATACGTATATACACTGTACGGTTTTATATACAAGGAAACAAAATACAAAAATACAAAATGAACTACGATCCGGATGGTCCAGCGTGTGATCCGTCGTCTGCGTAGACGCGTGGCTCCGGGAACGGTGGAAGCTGTGTCCCGTCCCGTCGCGCATGCTCTGACGCGACTGTCCACTGAACCAAATCCTCATACCGATCGAGCCGTCGGTCGATGCGTGCCATCCGCTGTGCCATCTCGTCGCACCGGGCGGCAATCTGGTGCAACAACGCCTCGAGTGGCTCGGTCAGGCGTACCGCACTGTAAACGTGCGGTGGATGCTGCAGAGGCTCCTCCTCGCGCGGCGGTGACAGAACCGGCTCCTCCCGAATCGGCTCGGGCTCCGGCATCGGGCCACCGCCCTGCTGCTGCTGCTGCTGGTCTGGCAATACAATGACCTGGGCCGGCTGAAACGGGCGGCCGTCCAGCCCAATAAACCGCAATCCCAGACCCGGGATCTCGGCGGCAAGTTTCATGCTGAGGACCGTCCGCCGATCGAGCTTACGAGGCTCGATCGCCGGCAGATCCTCAAGCATGTCAACCATGCCTCTGCTGCGGGCTAAGTGGGTGATAAAGGCGCCACCCCACAATGTATCGCGCTCCTGTCGGTGGTAGAAGGAGGCGTAGTACAACGCAAAACACCGTGCCAGGTTGCACGGCTGCCAGCAATGAGTGAGTGCAGATAAAACAGATCTGTCGTCGTCACCCACTCCTGGCTCTGACCGCGACCTGAGATGGTCGTCACGATGCAGCGGTGGATGTAACGGATCAGTGGATCTCTGATCGCCGAGGCCCGTACCCGGGGGCCGGTGAAGGGCGTATCAGATACCTGGGACCACCAGGCCCTCATAACTCCCTCCTCCCCCTGCGTGGGGCCCTGTGCAAAGTCGTCACGAACGGTCTCCGGCTCGTAATAGATGCCTAAGTACACGGCGAACCGCTCGATCGACATCTCGAAGTGCTGGCCGCATAAAGAGAACTCGATATCCGGAGGAAGCTCCTCGTCATCCGCCTCCCGAACTGCGGCCTGGTGAGCTCAGTATCTAAATGTGGATAGAAACTCCACAGTGATCAACCGGTAGGTGGGCAGGTCCGCGAGATCGAACAAGCGAGTCCACGGCGTGTCCTCGCCAAGGATGGCTCTCGCACGAACCGCCTCCCCGGCATCAGCCAGAAGACCCCAATCTATACAACGGGGCGTCGGCACGCTCATCCGTAGGATCCGACGGCACCTCATAAACATCGCTGAATGCTCCTCGAACTGGAGCCACGCGTGCTGCGATAGCGCTAGCCACTCGGGATCTAACGGCGGCCCCTGCTGGGCAACCTGCTCCTGCTGTAGCATCTCGGCGTCCATCTCAGTAATAAATGTATAAGCTGAAAAAACCGAAAAACGAGGTAACGTTAAAAAAAATTTCTGGCCAAGACGGGCCGTAATGGTCATGACGGCCCGTCTTGGCCATACCAGGCCAAAACTAGGCTGGTATGGCCAAGACGGCCCGTAGTGGGCATGACGGCCCGTCTTGGCCATACCAGGCCAAAACTAGGCTGGTATGGCCAAGACGGCCCGTAGTGGTCATGACGGCCCGTCTTGGCCATACCAGGCCAAAACTAGGCTGGTATGGCCAAGACGGGCCGTAGTGGGCATGACGGCCCGTCTTGGCCATACAAGGCCAAAACTAGGCTGGTATGGCCAAGACGGCCCGTAATGGGCGTGACGGCCCGTCTTGGCCATACCAGGCCAAAGGTCACCTTCTTCATTTGTTGAACAAGACGGCCCGTAATGGGCATGACGGCCCGTCTTGTTGTTAACTGATTCAAATTTTGAATGGCCAAGACGTGCCGTAATGGCCAAAACGGCCCGTCTTGTTCATTTTTCGAAAATTTAAAAACGCTCTAAACAGGTCCTATTTCGATCAAAAACCTAATCTAAACACATATTCATGATCTACGGGCGAAAATACATACCTGGTATCGAAAACTTGAAGCACCAATACGGGGTGTAATGGCCAAGACGAGAGAAATGTGGGTGTATGTGTGTGGTAAAGTAAAAAATGAAAAGTAAAAATATATATTTATCTAGAACAGTACGGGCCGTAATGGCCATTACGGGCCGTACTGTTCTAAATTTTTTTTTTTAAATTCAAAAAAAATTCACTTTTATTATATTTCATTAAAGAATTTGTTTATTACATTTAAACGTCTATGTAGTCGACCAACTTATTTTCATCTAAAAATCTTTGGTATTCTTGCAGCCTGTCATGATATACGAACTCCCAGTCGGATGCGGCATCATTTCGGTAACGTTTGCAGATAGGATTTACCGTTGGCATTGGATAACATCCTTGTAAGGTAACATTAACGAAATGTTGGCCAAGATGAATTACTGATACGACGTTATGTCGCGGCAAACTATTAGCAGATGTCCACAAAGGAAAAATGGTTTGAGGACCTCCTCTGCTGAAAAGTTGAACGATTACGCCAAATCTTTGAGCGATTACTAAACCTGAGTGAGGCATAAACATCCAATGTTCGGCGGGAGCAGGTTTAATCTGTTGCCAATTTATTGTGTTGCGTAGTACATCATAAGAATCTGGGTCGTAGGAGTTAAGCACATATCTGTACAGATCTGCGTTGAAATCCAATTCATGCAAGAGTTGTTGTCGAATAAATGCCCAATGACTTTCATCGAATCCTAAGCCCACGGCTACAGAACGAAAACCACAGTTACCATCTGGCAGGACATCTTGTATGTTTATCACGTAAGGTTGAATGAGAGGAAGGATGTGATGACCGAAGCGATAAACATTGTTTAATACTTCTGGTTTCATGTTACGTGGAAAACGAAATTCGTTTTGACTTATCGAGTCCGATGGTGGCATTGCTTTTGATACCGATGTGGAACGGCTGCGCCGAAATACGGGTTCCTGACTTATCTCGGTCATAGCTGTAAACGAACTATGCCTCGAAGGTTCAAATGTACTTTCTTGAGACGCTAAATTATCTTTAACAACGTCTTCCTCTTGCTCTTTTTGTTTCTGTGCCTTTAAAGTTGGACGACCACGTGTATCTTTTTGAACTGAAGGCGCCTTTTTGTCGCTTTTGTTTGGAAATACCTGCGCCAAGACCTTCTTCATTAGACTCTTTTTTATTTCAGGATGTTTGGAATTTATTTCTTCTGTAACCAAACCCATTTGTCCTATAACATCTATTTCTTCTTCTTCTAACAGTGTTGGGTTAGCTGTGTTAAGTTTTGTCCAAAAAATATCTATATCTGAGAGCGGTATCTTTTTATCTGCATAATTTATAATTAGAATATAACAGTAAATACGTGCGAAACAGTTAAGATTTACATTTAATATTACGAACCTGTGTTGTAATATTTTGATATATTACAAGCGCACGGCAACCCACAACTCGTCCAAAGCTGGTGGCCACACGTCATATTTTTGTCACGCATGACTCTTATTTTGTGTTTTTCCTCGACCAACAAATCAAGAGCTTTATGGGACACCTTTCCTCGAAGGTTATCAAATATTGGTAGTTTATGATGACCCATAGTTTTAATCAAGCTCGTTTCAAAATCGTGTTTCATTTTTACCTCCTGTGCTTGCACGATTTCATTTACGAAACCTACAAGCGAGGCAAGCGTGCTGTTTGGTGATCTGAGGAATCGTTTTAGGTTCGAGTGCTGACTTTCCACCCGGTTTGTTGTACGTTGACCAAAGTTGCGCGTTCTATTGGTCCATGCTGTTACAAACATATCTCTGTAACTGTTTAACCAGGTGTGCGTCAGATACTCCAGAACCCCTGAAATGAAACAAAAAACCAATGATGATATGATGATAATAATTATGGTATGTGATGCTTACTTTTTTTGTCGTCTTTGATAAGTCTTTCGTACAGACGGTTGTAGTTGTAGTCGTATAACTCTGTTGTCGGAGAGTTACACAAATTCGCCCATCGACCTTTGAATTTCTTCCAGTCTGCGTCAGAAAAGCTTGCCTTGCAGTGTTTGGCAATATTTTCGTCTATGTGCCATCTGCAGAGATATTTTGCAGCTTCTGGAAACACTTTACGGCACGCATTCATAACAGCAAGGTCTCGATCTGTTATGATCACACGTGGCTCCATACACTTATTCAACATACTCTTAGCCATTTCCAAGACCCAGACGTAGTTTTCCTCACGCTCTTTGCTTACGAACGCGTGAGCAATACTAAACGTCTGGTGTGTGGAAGTCACGCCAACAATTTGAATAAATGGAAGCCTGTACTGGTTCGTTTTGTACGTCGCGTCCATCATCAGTACGTGCGGAAATGCACGCCACCAACAATACGATTTTGGATGACAGAAGAAAATGTCTTCCACGACGTTTGTTTCAGGATCCTCACGGGTATAGTAAACGTACCGCTGACTGTGAAGCACGTTTTCCAGGACCTGCATCGGAGTATCACCGAATTTCTTCTTGTTTTTTAGCTTCTGCTGTAAATTGTATACATCCCTAGGGATGGATACATTTGCAGGGTTATGTTTCTTTATGCTCGAAAGTATGTTACGAGGATCCATGTGTCGCTCGGTCAGATTCTCAACCAGATCTTCTTCCTCCTGCGTGAATCTTCTAACATATGGATGACCCTCTAGATTCTGAGCAGGTTCGTGATTGTGATTGTCGTTAATCACCTGTAATTTCCAGGATTCACGAACTTCGTTGTATAACCCTACCAGTTGAAACAGACAACCGATTTTCTTGCTGCCTGACCGTCTAAGGATTGCGATGCTATTGTGCTCGCCACCACGGTCACACATGAGCCAAACTTTGATTACACTGCCTGTTGTCTTTGATTTCTTCGTTCTTCTTTTGACTACAATGTAACCATTGTCTACTGCTCTACTTTTCACCCACCCTACCAGCGCTTCCTCAGTCATAAACTCCTGACATATAAAAACAATAATAAATACCTTAAATGGATAGCGATAATATACAATTATTAACATTTATGTTTCATTTAAGTTACCTCTTTGGTTTCCCAGTTAACGTTTGAAGCCCCCGGCTTTTCTTCATAACCCTCCTCCGTGTAACTTTGTTTACAGTCGTCATACACGAACCCATACGATGCTTGACTGTCAAAACCGACATCAGCGTTAGGTTCAACATTCAGATCTATCGTGCCGTATGAATACACGACAGGAGGCTCTTCGTTCAAATCTGGCACGGAATAGTTGAAAAAACTCCCGTCCCAAAACGACATCGTTACAGATATGAATTATCGTGAAATATATTTGAATTCGAAAGTTACGCGTTCGTTTGAAACGATTCATGCTTATATACGAATTTGAAAATGTTCAAGACGGCCCGTAATGGCCTTTACGGCCCGTACTGGGTCAAATCAATGTCCTTCTGTCAGAATTGAAAAAGCAAGACGGGCCGTAATGGCCATTACGGGTCGTCTTGCTGTCAAATCATTGTACTAGGTTGCAGTGAATGTCTGTACGATGAATGAGACGAGCCGTCTTGGCCATTACGGCCCGTCTTGATCCCAATCATTGGCACAGGTTGTCAGGAGCGAATGTTTGACCGAGGGCTGAGACGGGCCGTAATGGGCATTACGGGCCGTCTCAGGGGTGTATTTTTAAAAAAAGTGGGTGTGAGAATAACAACACCCATATACAAACATCCAAATCTCTACACGCATTTCAAAAAAAGAATATTATATTATATTTAAATTTAAATTTAAATTAAACTAGAAGGAAGAGCCAAGAGGTGTCCCTTTCATCATAAAATTGAACTACAGGGATTCTTTGATCACATAATTGTCTATTTTTTCTTTAATATTTTAATTTTAGGTTTTATTTTGTTTAATGTTATGTTTATAGTTATATAGTTTGTTTGTGTTTGGGTTTTTGATATTTATTTTTAAAATATAATATGCTTTTGAATTTGACAGCGGAATAACGGTAATTTTTACGCCATAATACGAATTTTATGACCGAGTAGACCTTTTAGTTTTTGAGCTAAATAACGTTTGGTTTTTTGTCGATGGTTTACGGCCTATATTTGAGGTTACACCCGGCCCATATTTTGTTAGAATATAAATACTTGCATGACACGTACTAACATACTCACAAATAATAAAATAGAGATTGTTTTGACACATAAAAATTATCAAATGATCAACTCTATAACAAATATGCTAATCAATATAATTCTTATTGCCAATCAACATATAAAGTTTACGGTGTTTGTAATAAAAGGTCAGATATGATCGAACATAAATTTACACTTTATTTCCGGGTGACAATTGTCAGATGGATCTAATTATGATCTAAAACTCAACTTTAAGTTATAACTGATTTTTAATGTTTAAACTTTCAAACCATTCTTTCAATAACCAATTTTTTTTACCCACTAATACTAAGTCATCTGACTTACCCTGACAAATAGTTATCCAACTAGAGAACCAAGTGTGTCTGAGATCTCATCATCTATGAGAAAACACACGGCTAGAAAAACCTCTCTTGTTTAACCTAGAACGTTTTTACTTCGTGTGACACTCGAAACCAAGAATTCTTATTTAATAAGTCAAGGTTTATTGCCAATCAGTATATAAAGCCTTTGGTTTTTGATAACACATGGTTTATTTTTATTTTTTTTGGGTTATTCTAGAACATAATTCAGTTAATTCAATTAGTTGGTTAAAGTTCAGTTTTGTTAATAAATCCAATGAGATTTTTTATCGTATAAAAACATGACTACCCGTTTAATTTATAGAGGAGAATGATAAGTAATACATTGTTCTTAAAAAAAATTATAACAAACTAATTTGACATGATATATTATTCATTGAAGAATTAATGATATAAATGTTGAGTGGTGACTCCTGATCGACGGTTTAATTAGTTTAGTTATTTAATTACCTATATAACTATATAATAATTGGTTATGCTTAATTTTGTTATATATGTGGTATTGTTTTGTTCTTACAAGCCACATTTTACCATAATTATTTGGGTTTTGTTTTCACGGCCGGGCAAGAAATGCATCATAACACAATAGTTTATGATATGGCAATAGTACAAATGTAAAGCATGTATGCACAACGTACTAGTTAGTAAAAATTTTGGTAAAAAATTAAAGAAAAAAAAGATAGTAAAGAGTATTATAATTTATACAAGACAACTCAAAGGTTTTGAAGGTTGAGTTGTTGTCATAGCCTCATGTCACCAAACCAATCCTTTATAGTGAGTTGTTGGAGCTTCTTCTCATCCATTGAAAGTGTACCTTTAATTTTCTTTATTATTCATAGGTACATATTTACGTGTATACTGCACATGCACGCGTATATGTGTGTGATAATAAATACCTTGAAATTATTACATGCTAGATCCAATCATGCATCTACATACATACATACATACATACATATATGTGTATGTAGTATCATGTGACAACTCTCTCATAAAACGATAACTCATTAAGGTCAATCTATCATGTGAAAACTGTCTCATAAAATTAACGATAACTCGTCAAGATCAACCTATTTTTTGTTTTTATTTAAATATCATTGTTACACATGTATAATACTTTCGAATTTTATGTGTATGTGTAAATTAATGTCTTGTATGATTTAACACATGTAATTGTTTTTCCTTTTTCTACACATTGCATCAAAAGAATACTTGTTATTAAAAAAATGATTGGATGAAGATCATATATTAAAGATTATTCATGTGCTTTTCATAATAAATTGAATTATACAAACATAGTTATAATATTTGCAATCATCGTTCGTTCAAAAGAAAAAGGGTTTACAAATTTAAAGTTTAAAGAGCATAAAGCAAGATACCACATGTTTTTTCAAGTTGGGTCCAATTATAGTTTAAAACTCACTCATTGGCTTCTGCTAATTATTCCAAAAATGGCCACAAGGTACATTTAAATGTGTTAAGCGTCGATCGAGTACAAGGCATTAAGTATACTATATACGTCATCATGATGAGAGCATGAAGATGTCCCCATCACCCCATGTATAACTCAGGGGTTTGTAGTCTAATGGTTACCAATTGACTGTTAGTGGCATACCTATGTTTCATGTTGGGCCAATCGCTCTCTTATAGTGATATATATATATATATATATATATATATATATATATATGTTAAAATTTTGACTGACCCATTGATATTTTGCAATCATCCTTCTCAAATTTGCATAATCATACTTGTAATAAGATTTTAAATGATAGTTGTACTTGTTTTTTAAATAAAAAGTTACTTAAAAAAGTTTCCACAGATGTTTTTGATAAATTTAAAATATAAAACCATGTAGAGAACAAATAAGCCTGACAATTTTGACATATAAAAACATGAGTGATTTAAAAGTATGTGAATATAGTATATTCAAACTAGTAAGAATGATCAATAATATATTTGATAAGAAAATTACTAAACCCAACCAAACCTAACCCGACCAATTTGTCAGGCATAAGAACTTTAAAGTTATTGTTTTTTATTATAATTTTATATATGAAATTTAGTTTAATTTTCTTTTTTAACATGATCCAACTCGATTCGACATAACACGATCGGAAAAGAAGAGAAAATTTTTTTTATATACCAATCTTTAAACAACTTTAACTTAGTTTTCGCGCCCTCCAACTCGATTCGACATAACACGATTGGAAAAGAAGAGAAAAAAATTTTTATATACCAATCTTTAAACAACTTTAACTTAGTTTTCGCGCCCCCCCCCCTCGAAAAAAGTTATGGATCCGTCACTATTGACTGTCCTATGAGAGGTATTGAGTTTAAATTCAAACTAAGATAGAGTTAGGAGGTATACTCATTCTGATGTTCCTTCTGAAGTGCGCTTGGACATACGACCTAGATTATCAAGACGGTTGAAATCTCGTCTTAAATGTCGTCGTACCAAGCCATTAAAAAAACACTAGCCCCATGCATGTGGCGAACTTGTCTTATGAGTGTCGAGCAACGTCCTTAAATCCAGAAGGCAGAGTCATTTCTGAGTTCTGACACAAGCATTTCATTCATCTTGAGTCCTCATGATTGACAATTAAGGAACACAAATGTTTAAGCATCCACATCTTAATTAAATAGGCCTAACCCGAAACATTTGGCCTGTCACATGAAAATAATCTTATTTTACCTAATTATATACATATATAATATGTTATATTAAAGCATGTTGCAAATTATAAACATAGTATCAAAACACATTATATATTTAAGCACATAATTAAAATAGGAAAAACACATATTAATGTATATAACAAAGATTGTTCTATCTAGATAATCATCAATTACCAAAGGGTTTTTAGGCGGGTGTTGTTCCCTTTGACTTCTCTTACGAGAGGTATTGGATTGGACATTGTAGTCTAGCCTAGAGTAAAAAATATTGTTCGGGATTGAGCCAATGAGTTTTTTAGTTGTGAGTTACCTCTTAGACAGGTGAGTCAGGTCAGCATGTTTTGTTTTTCGGGTAGAAGGGTGATCAAGTTAATATTTTTTACTATGTATGGAATTTATTAGGTAGGTATGTTTTTTTAGTTATCCATAATTATACACATATAAATAATATTTACCTAATCGACCAGTCAATAATATATATTTTCTTGACGTGTTTTCATTATTTTATAGTTGCTTAAATAGACGCTCAAATTATCTTGAGGTTAATTAATTAGATTAAATAAGTTAGGATTTTACAAAATATATATTGTTGGAACAAAAGTGATTATATATAACAAGCTGGTAACAATTTACTTTTTAAGGTTGCTCTCCTACTATACAATTTTAGTTTTTGAAATTTAACGTGTTGGGATGTACAAATTAATGAATTTTTTTCTTAAAAAAATAAATATGAAAAATATTGGCCCTTTTTTATTTTTTTTTTAATACAGCAACACCTGAATTCAGAATGTCACCGGACAATATTCAGATCATATGACAACACCTAAACACAGGGTACCTCCTACCCCATCCTAGAAAGAATCCTTTGAAAAACCTCCTTACCCCCTATCCCTAATATGCCTTAAAAGAAACTTGAACACATGACTTCTCAACTGAAAAGTCATAAAGTATCACCAGGTAAAGTATCGCAAGGACAAAATCATCTTTAGTATTGGTTGGTTAGAGTTGCATTTTTCAGACAAATAGGCGGAGAGTGGAGTTGATATATCGGGATCTACCTTTCTTTTACTTTGAGGTTTGGTGCAATCTCTTTTAAATCAACACTAAAAACAAAGAAGATCTTTTGAGATCCATCATTTGGCGCTTTCAAAACACGAATTAGTAAATATACCGATAACCTACGTACGTATAGTCATCGATAATAAATTACTATATAACATTATATATATATATATATATATAATATGCTAGTATTTTGCATTTAATTAATAAAATAAATTCAATACAATAAACCAATTATCAAACTTACACACACGTAGCATATTCTAAACAATTAAAGACACAATAATAATACATTTGTATGAAGTTTCTTCTGTTAATCACACCAAAAGGGAGAATTTCTTTCTACACTAAGAGAACACACATTATCATTATTCAAATAGCCATCCACTCCAACAAAAAAAAGAACAAATCCAAAGATTAAGGTGTTTTTTGTTTGATAATTTTTTAATAATTTTATAATTTTTAAATTTTTATTAATGATTATTTGTTGTTATTTCTTTTTAACGACGTTTTTTCTTATACCTATCATTTACTTTCACGACATGTAAGCAAGGTCGATTAGTCGACATCCGTAAGAATCTAGACGAAACATTCCTAATAAATAAATAATTAGACTAGTATTATAATAAGATAAATTCCGGACCCTTTATTTATTTTTTTATTTTTTATGAATTTGAGAGCCGTTTTGGATCGATCTGAACCTCTGTTTCGAAATCCATTCATCAAGATTCAAGACACCTATAAATCTGAAAAAAGAAAAGTAAGATAAAAAACAAAATGGACCAACTGTAAGAGCCGATTTCACTCTCTCTCAAAAAGCTGTTATCTTTCTCTCTCTAATCGTCAATGGTGAATCATCACTGTTACTGACCTTTGTCTTCAAAAGCTGATTAAAATCCACCGATACAACCCTCCTCAACGACCTGGGTAATCGCCCCAAATTCCTAACTATTAAGATAGCTACTTAATTATTTTGCAAGGGTTTTAAATCCAGTGCAAATTATTTGTTATCTCATTAAACAACTGTTGTTTATGTTTCATTGTATTGATTGATTACTTATTTTGTTGGGTTTGTATCAGATCCATATAAAATTATGTAAAAAATTCGAAATTTTAAGAATAGAATTATATCATTCTGTATGTTCCTTTTATGTTGTGATTAGAGTATTTGATGATTGCAGGTTGATCTGAAGACATTTCTGCTGGAATTCTGTTGATTAATTGATAAATTACTCTGATCTACTTAGCCACAGTGATAGCATTTCAGTTACAGTTTGATGTCATGATCCTGGATGTGAGATTTGGAAATTAACCGTTTTACATTCTGGAAGCTTTGATGTTATGATAGGTTACTGTTTTCTTAATTGTTGCAACTTTATTGGTGAAAAGTAGTTTGTAAACTTGTAAGTTGTAACAGAGGCTGTTAACCTTAAGTTCGTTGCTCATAATGGAAGTAAGAATCCCCTGCTTACATAAACTGCAAATATTTTCTATCCATAGACCACCACTGAATTGGTTACTTCTATGTCTTGTTAGTGTTTTTATGCTTATTGCGTTATTAAGTTCATCTTCATCTAGTGCTTTCAACTCTATCACTACTGGTTTTAAACCCGAAGTTTATACAAATTATAGAAGATTAAAGGAGCACACAGCAAGTGATTATATCGAGTTAAAAACCTTTTCATCTGAAACCAGTAATCCAAAGGATATTAGGTTATGTGGGAAGGAAAAAGAGGACTATGTTCCTTGCTATAATGTGTCTACAAATTTATTAGCCGGGTTTAAAGATGGTGAGGAGTTTGATCGGCATTGTGAAGTATCACAAGACCAACCATACTGTTTGATTCGTCCTCCAAGGGACTATAAAACTCCCTTGAGTTGGCCTGTTGGTAAAGATGTGATATGGAATGCAAACGTAAAGCTATCCAAGGATCAGTTTCTTTCTTTCGGAAACATGACAGAGAGGTAATTCTTTAATTTCAGTCTTGATTAAAATGAGTTATCATTCACAAATTTCCCTAAATCTTTTTTAGGATATTGATGTTGGATGAGAACCAAATTTCTTTCCACTCAGATGACAAGTTGATCTTTGATGGTGTCAAAGCTCATTCACGCCAGATTGCAGAGATGATAGGACTAGGGAGTGATGCAGAATTTTGGCAAGCTGGTGTGAGTATTGATTGTTAAATTACATAGGTTTATCTTAGTGTTTGATAGTTAAGATACACTAATTACACTTTCGGTTATTGTCATCATCAGGTGCGCATGGTGCTTGATATTGGTTGTGGTTTTGGCAGCTTTGGGGCTCATTTGATGTCTTTGAAACTAATGGCTGTATGTATGGCTGCATATGAGTTGACTGGTAGTCAAGTTCAGTTATCTCTTGAAAGAGGCCTTCCAGCAATTATTGGCAATTTCATTTCAAGAAAACTTCCATTTCCATCATTGTCTTATGATATGGTTCATTGTGCACAATGTGGTGTTTCATGGGACCAAAAAGGTAGTTGCTTTTGTATATTACTAACTTTTTTAATTTGGAAAAAAGTAATATTAATTCCCTTATAATATTGGTTTCATGAATCAGACGGAATGTTTCTTATTGAAGCAAACCGAATACTGAAGCCTGGAGGCTACTTTGTATTACATGGGACCTCATTAAGTACGAATTCAGGAAGCATGATTGAAGGGTTTGCTCGCAAAATTTGCTGGACTTTGATTGGTCGACAAGAAGAAACATTCATCTGGCAGAAAACTACCAATCCCCAATGCTACTCATCTAGGTGAGACTAGTGTTCCCAGAATTCAACTATTTTGGCAGATAAAACCACATTTATCCCTTTGTTTGAACATAAATTTCATTTTAATGTTTGCAAAAACGCGATTTATTAAAGTTTGTTTGGTAATGAATCTAGCACACAGGATGTCATTCCTCCTTGTAGAGAAGAACATGAGGATACTCGCTCATATCATCAGCCACTTGCATCGTGTGTAGCTGGGACTGCCAGCAGACGCTGGGTTCCTGTTCAGAACAGATCTTCTGATTCCCATATTACCCCTGCTAAGCTGGAGATTCATGGAAAGTATTGTTCTTGTGCAACTTTTACTCGTTTCATTCTGGGCATAAATTGATTCAACTCTCTAGTCCATTATTGATCTGTTTTTGTTTCTGCAGGAGTTAAACTGGATGAATTCTTTCAAGACTTTGAATCTTCTAGATCAGCTTTAACAAATTACTGGTCTTTACTTACACCATTGATATTTTCTGATCATCCAAAAAGACCCGCAGATGAAGACCCTCTACCTCCATATAATATGATAAGAAACGTAATGGACATGAACGCACGTTTTGGTGGTTTGAATTCTGCTTTTCTGGAAGCAGGAAAGTCAGCATGGGTGATGAATGTAGTGCCAATTAGGGCCCGTAACACTCTCCCTCTTATACTTGATCAAGGTTTTATAGGTGTTCTGCATGACTGGTAATGAGTCCATTTAATTCCACCTTATAATAATTTAGAAAGAAGTTTCCCAGAAGGGAAATGTTGCATGACTTTTAGAAAACCCTAAAAAAGAAAATAGTACATTCTTGCTAATGCAGATGTCACCATTTTCTCTCTCCAAATCTAGGAAATATTTCTGTGTCAATAATCATATACGTGAGGGACCAAAGCATGTGCCACTCTGTTTAAAGGCCAAAAAACAAACTAATAAAATTACCACAATGCCATGTGAGTCTCTGGAAAACTTTCCTACTCTTGAATCTTGATGAGCTGGATTTACAGATGATGTTTTTTACTATAACAAATAACTGGGAAACTTCAAATTTACAGTCAAAATCAAAATCCATTTCTTTTTCTGAATAGTCATATAACATCAAATAAACATGGTAAATTTGCTGTTAATTTTTTCGTAGTTTGCCATAAATTTGTCATTTTTAGCATATTACAACTAACAAAACTTTAAATCATAAGTTCCATACTGATTTATTTCCTTGTATTCAACCATAGGTGTGAACCATTTCCCACTTACCCGAGAACATATGACATGCTTCATGCCAATGGGCTCCTCTCATACCTTATATTACACGGATGCAGCATCACAAACTTGCTTGTAGAAATGGATCGTATTCTACGACCTGAGGTTCTTTACACTTATTTATTATTCGTCCAAAGATGCATGTACTAACAATCTTCACTCTTTTAGTAGTCATATAATGATACCAAAATTTGATTTTTTTTCAGGGATGGGTTGCTCTTTCAGATAAAATAGGGCTAATAGAAACTGCACGTACGATAACTACACAAATACGATGGGAGGCAAGGGTAATCGATCTTGAAAATGACAGTGAGCATAGGTTACTGGTTTGCCAAAAACCATTTGCAAGAAAATGATTACTTTAATCTACCCCAAGGGTTATAGCCTTTACGTTGGAGTCTTGGAACATTCTTCTGTATAAAAACCCATGATGGTTGCACAGGCTCAAGTTGGTTTTCTTGAGACAGAAACAGAAGCAATTGTAAGCTGTAGATTACAGAAAGTTTTGCTACCACGCATCCTTAGATATCTTTCTTCTTCTTTTTTTTTCTCTTTAATTATTTTTTTAATTTTTGCAAAGGTATTGCAGCAATTCTTTCACATCCATTTTTAATTCTGGCTCTTTCCCCATGTTTTGTCCTTCAATTATTGTAATAAAAAGTTTACTACAGGATTTAGTCTCATTCTATGTTCAAATTGTAATCCTTTTGACATAAGATACAAGTGTTAAATTATGTTGCAATTCATCTATCTCTCCTTTTGTCTCTAGTAGCCATTTTCTGACCATATCTTTCAAATATGTCTCCTAAATCAAACAAACCAACTTCTCTCAATTTCTTTGACATTACATCAAACATAACACCACCTTCTTCATTGGAATAGTAGTGCAAGAATCTATTGTAGTCAAACCTAGGCACCTCGAGTCCTCGAGTCATCGTTCTCTCAACATACTTGGTTGCTGCTAACAACTTCCCGGCCTTAACCAACCCACCCACAAATATTGTTTCAAAATTGACTAAAGGGTCTTCACCCTTTCTCCCTCTTTTTCCTAAATGCCCCTGCAACAACATCACATATGTGTGCATTGTAGGCTCACACCCTCTCCTTATCATCTCCCTAAAAACATTTGTTGCTTCATGTGTCCTTTTCAACCTCAAAAACCCCTTGATTAAACCATGATACACATTTATGTCAGGATTATCAATAGTTTCTGCGATCTCATAAGCTTCACGAACCCTGGCTTTGCTCAAAAACCCATAAATTAACGAAGCCAATGCCATGGAATCTGGTTGTATCCCTCTCTCACGCATTTCATCAAACACCACCCGGGCTTGACTAAGCTTGTCTTTTTTACACATCCAACTGATCACAAGCCCGTAAGTGGAAAGCCCCAATTCGTCAATCCGACTAACTCTAAAGGACTGGAAAAGCTTCATCGCTTCATCAAATCTATTCGTTTTGAAAAGGGTATCCATCATCTTCTCAGCAGCGTCAATCTCCACCACAAAACCATCATCAACCATTAAATTCCACATCTTTGAAGCTTCAACCAAGTCACCCACGTCACAAAACCCACGAACCAAACACTTGTAAGTAAACCCATCTGGTTTAACACAATCTTTCAACTTCTGAACAATGTACTTAGCTTCTTCAACAAGTTTACACCCACATAAAGCATCAATCACTTTATTCAACGTCCTCAAGTTATACTCATAACCCAACTCATTCATGACGTGAAAAAATTCAACACATTTCCTCATTTCTCTGGCGGAAGCCAGCGCTTTAAGCGCAATAATATATGTTTTATCAGTAACTAAACGACGATTACCGATTTCTTTGATCAGGTCCCATAAAAGGTCAATGTTTCTTGATTTTCCTACGACGTCCAGCATTTTGTTTAGGGTGATAGAGGTGTGATTGAAGGGTTGGGTTTGGGTGAATCTGTAAAATTTGTAGACGGGTTTCCAGGAATACGGAAATTTGTTGCAGATTTGGAGGAAGAACTCATGGGTGAGTTGGAAACCTCCGCGGGAGAGGGAGGTGCGGAGTCTTGATTCCGGCGAATCTTGTTGTTGGTAGAGGATGGTGCAGACGCGGAGGAGATGTGATGGGTTCACCGGTGTTATAGGATTGGGAGGACAAAGTGACGGTTTACAACCGCCGGCGGCGGCGTTGAATCGGCGATCAAGGGAGCAGATGCTTGAGCAGGTGGTTTGAAACTGGATTCGCCTTATCATTTCTTCTTTTTTGGGCTTATTTGAAAACATTTGTTGAAATAGGGTTTATAATTATTGGGATAGTTTCACTTTCTGTCCTTGGCTGTTATAATGCATGCCATCGCTCAACCTGGGATTATTGACTGTGATTGCTCCTATTTTCAAAATCTAAACATTAAGCTTTTTTATTATTATTATTATTATTATTATTATTATTATTATTATTATTATTATTATTATTATTATTTTATGATTTCATAATTATATAGTTTAAAGAGCAAATAATTACTGTGTCTTGAAAGCACTGTTAATTTTGTACAAATCTTACTGCCTAAGATAAAACAGAGTATGGGTATTTAACGGTTCGGTTTACGGTTTATTCTGTTTGGTTTAAAGGGTTTTGCAATTTTTTTACCCAATCAAAAACCAAACCAAACCGTATTCGAGATGAGGTAAACCGAACCGAATTTAAAACGGTTCAGATTCGGTTAGTTACTGAACAATCCGAATTAAACCGTTTTCTAGCGTATTTAGTCAAGTGGCCTTTTTTCATATTTCCATTTTCTGTTTATGAACAATTTGTGTTTCAATACCACTTCAAACTAGGGGTGTTGATCGGGTCAACCCGATCGGGTTTCGGGTTAGTCGGGTTTCCCCTAAAAAATTATTAACCCGCAACCCGACCCGAATAACGTTCGGGTTATTCGGGTTCGGGTTAGTCGGGTCACGGGTTATTCGGGTCGGGTCAGCCGGGTTAGTCGGGTTGGTATTTATTTGTTATTATCTTATCCTAATTTTAAATTTCTACAAATAATTCATTTTGCAAACATAATTCAATGAAAACTATGTAAATAATTTATTTTTCATATATAATTTGATTAATAGTTATTGTCATAATTTGGCAAAAAGTTAAATATATCTTACATTTAATAATTAATATATATAAAAAAAATAAAAATCATTCTTATTCGGGTTATTCGGGTTGACCCGAAACCCGACTAACTTTTAAAAATATACCCGAAACCCGACCCTATTAACAGTTCGGGTTAATCGGGTTGACCCGAATAACCCGACTAACATTTTTGACCCGAATAACCCGACCCTATTAAGCTTATTCGGGTTCGGGTGCGGGTCGGGTTAGTCGGGTTCGGGTATTTTCGACACCCCTACTTCAAACAACAAAAAGTTAATAGATAACAATTGGGAAAGAAGACATAATACCTAATGTATTCTTATTTGGTTTCCGAGCGGCAGACTTACCGAATAACAAAGCAAATCTGAAACCCAAGTGGCCATGGCAGATTGATTGAATACGAATGAGATTGGAGATCAAACGGAGGAGTGAGTGAAGATCGCATGGAGTGCATAATGGAACCCTAAAGTGCATATCTACGCTTCTTGCTTCCGATTAGCGCAGTGGTTGCGCCGCTGTGACGGTGGTGAGTGGTGACCGGCTGTGGGATGCGTGCGAATTTCCGTAACAAAATAAATACTCAAATAGTGTATTCGATTGTTGCATATGAGATTAAGTTATGAGTTAATTGCAAAAATGGTTTACGTGGTTTGACTAAATTACAGATTTTTTCCTCAAACTTTAAAAATTGTAAATTTAGTCCAAACATTTAAAGCTAATTGCATAAATGGTCTTTTTGGATTGATAAGATTGCAGATTTGGTCCCCAAACTTTAAAAATTGCAGATTTGGTCCCCAAACTTTAAAAATTGCAAATTTAGTCCAAACATTTAAAGTTAATTGCATAAATGGTCCATATGGTTTGATTAGATTGTAGATTTGGTCCACAAATTTCAAAAATTGCAAATTTAGAATAAAACTAATTCAATAATCCAAATTAAATATCAAAAAATATTAAATTAATTTAAATATTCTTAAAATAATCTGTATTATCTATTGAATTTAATTAAAATAGTTGTATTCATCTTCATTTATTAAAAAAATAGAAAAAAATATTGAATAGTATTTATTAAATATACAAGATAATATTGCTTAAATAACTTGCAAATTCAAAATATTTTATATTTAATGTTTATTATTCAATAGTTTTTGTTATTTTTTTAATTAATGAATATGAATACAACTATTTTATATAACGTCAATAGGTTAAACAAATTAATTAAATAATGTTTAAAGTATTTTAATAAAGTTTAAACATTTAAATTGGATTTGTGAATTATTTATAATTTATATTTGCAATTTATAAAGTCTGGACTAAATCTGCAATCTGCTCATACTCCTAGGACCATTTTCGCAATTAACTTTAAATACTTGGACTAAATTTGCAATTTTTAAAAGTTGGGGACCAAATTTGCAATCTGATCAAACCATAGGGACCATTTATGCAATTAACTTTAACTGTTTGGACTAAATTTGCAATTTATAAAGTTTGGGGACCAAATATGCAATCTGATCAAACCATATGGACCATTTATGCAATTAACTCTTAAGTTATTAATTTATTGTTAAATGTTTAAATGAGTGTTTTGTTTTGAACTTATAAACAACTGAGTTATAATTTTAGAAGAAAAAAAAAATTGAGTTTAATAGTATTTTTTTTAATAAATATTAGATGGTTAACTATCCTTCATACAATAATAGAGAGAAAGTAGAAAAAAATTTATTGACTAATATTATCATATATATTAAAAATGATGATTTTATTTCCCTCATATAAACATTCTTTTTTTTTTTTTTTGACAATGAATATTGTTTATTATAGATAAAAAAACAACTCTTCTTTTTGTTTTTTTGGTTATTACTTTTCGGGTTTTCACTTTTAATGTCCTTACCACTCTTACATGTCTAAGTTAAGTTGAATGTTGAAAATGTATATAGTAATTTTATGATTTTTATTGGTTGTAATGATGTATGGTTTTCAATATAAATGTAAGGTTCGTTTCACAACAGTCTATCATACCTGACGCACCGCATGGGTTATAAATTACTAGTATGTATTAAATTTAAAGGTTTGTATATGAAATTAAACATATTTTTTAATTAATCAACTGCATATATTATTAAAAAAATATATTATTTTTTTCATAATCCTCTGAAATTTTAACTCACCATTGCACGTAAGCATATTTAGTGTATAAATTATTGTTAAATATTAAAGTTGATGATAAATCAATGCATATAATAATATCTTATATGTCCTGACGGTACCCATTGGCTTTCCAAATATAAGGTCATTGGTTCAAATCTCTCCCATTGCGAAATAGGGGTCCTTGAGAGGTCAAGGGTTTTCCGGCGCGGTATCCTCCTAGAGTGGTGGTTGGGATCTCAACGGAGGTCATGATAACTAGACCTTGGTGACGTAACCTGAAAATCGGTGGTTCACACGTTGAGATCAAATGATGTTAAAAAATATATATAATAATATCTTACACATTAATTCAGAATTCATGTATAACAATACGTGTCTGACACAAAATACATGCGAAAACAATAGTATTTATAATTTTATAATATTTTAACTTAAAATAATGTTTTATAGTCTTTAAATTCTTATTAGTAAGTATATAATATTACATGAAAGTATTAAATAAGATGGATTAGGATCAACTGATCAAGTAAAAGGATGAGATTAGTGAGAAGAATGAGAAGCAATAGTGGCCATTGGATTAAACATGTGATTAATTTTCAAGAGAGGGTATTTTAGGAAGAAATTTTATTTAAGATATTATATATATTATTTACGTATATGATTGCGTTTTCAACGTCGATGACATTGGATGTGCCGACCTCAGCCGTGGCTTGACTATTTCATCCCGGCCAATCAAAGATATGGTTTTGGTGAACTCTTAAACAACCATTTGTAACTCTTATATTTTTAGCACTCAACTAATCAATGATTCCATGCTTTCTAACTTTCTATATTTTATTAGTTTTATGATACTTGATTATTCAAATGAAATTTAAAGTAAGAACAACATAAATTGAAGAATAATAAAGTATTTGATTACAACCATCAGACAACATTTTTATATATAAAACTTTGTTTAGTTAATAATTGTTAACATATTCTTTATAGTTAGAAACATACTTAATTACTTTATTTCATTGTGTTTTTATGCATGTTATTGTTGGTTGTGTTATATGTATATATATATTATTTGTTTCCAATTTATGTATAATGCATGATTTTTGTATCTATTGATTATAACGACTAGTGAAATTATTCACAACAAACATGATTGTTGTGTATTACGTATCATTATTGTGTCTATTGTGTTATATTCAATATTGTATATTATTGTATATTGTATTTTTATGAGTTTTATGGGTAACTATTGTGCAGTACGTGCATCATAGATGACAATATATATGACACAATAGACACTATGTTTAAACACAATGACTCAAAACACAGTGATGTCTATAATCATTGTTTCTAAAAATTTTGACCAAACCTACCCATTGTGTTATGCGTGCATCATAGATGACAACATATATGACACATTGACACTATGTTTAGATACAATGACCCAAAACGCAATGATGTATATAATCATTGTTTCTAAAAATTTTGACCTAACTTAACCATTGTATTATACGTACATCACAGATGACAGCATATATGACACAATGACGCTATGTTTAGACACAATGACGCAAAACACAGTTATGTTTATAACTATTGTTTCTAAAAATTTTGACATAACCTAACCATTGTGTAATACGTGCATCACAGATGACAACAGATATAACACAACGACACTATATTTAGACAACAATCATTGTGTAATATATTCATCATTGTGTAATATACAATCATTGTGTCTTACGTTTAAGTCATTGTGTAATATACCCATAGTTGTGTTTTATGTTCAGATATGACACAACGATGAACAAAAAAAGCGATCACAAACAAAAAGACACAATAATGCATTACAAATATAAAAGGTGGAGGAAAACATTTTTTTTATTTTTTATATAACAATACTATACTCGTTTTAAAGACAAAAAAAATGATCGTTTTTTTGTAGTTTTTTTTAAAATAAAATCGTATATAAAAGTTATGGCCGTTTAAAAAAACGGGGGGAATATGATAAAAAGTCAACAAAAGTGTCTATGACTAAAATACCCTTTCACTAACTTTTTAATATAACTTTGATCCCAAACATTAAATGATATATCTAATGGCCCACAATCCTTATTACACTTCTCACCAATTTAAGCCTTTTTACTATAACCCTACTTTAAATAAGATAATCCTTTTACTTGAAAAAAAATAAGAATCAAATCAATCAATCAATTTATACAATTTTTACTATAACCCTACTCTAAATAAGATAATCCTTTTACTTGAAAAAAAATAAGAATCAAATCAATCACTAATAGTTTTACATGTAAAATGTCAAAAGTAAAAAAAAAAATAAATAAATAAAGATAATTTTGAGATCAAAGTCTTTATAACTAAGGACATTCGTTTAAAAATTACTATCTTTGAAAAATCTTATATGCTTTTATACCTGTCTATCGTCTTGGTAAATGTTTTATATCATATATAACGTTTTGCCTTTCAGAAAAAAAGTATTTAAAAAATAGTTAGATGACAAAATTATTATTTTCTGAAAATAAAAAGGTAAGTTAAAAGGATCTATTACCGACATATAAAATATAATAATAGATAAACACAGGGATCTATACACGCCCACCGTCTCGATATCGTCTAGAACCCGTCCATTTGTCCCTCCCTTTTTTCATCTCGCTGTGCAATTGCAATTTAATAAACACTTTATATTTATCATAACGTAAGCACTTTGCTTCACCAATTTGTCTACAATCATCCATCAATCATGGATTTTCTTCATCTTTACATGATGCTTCTCTTAGCTATGGCTGGTTATTCAAGTAAGATTATTTTTCATCTTTTTGTTTTTATTTTATTTCGTCACTATTTATATGGGATCCTCTGTTCTTACTGCTGCAGTCAATTGAACAACAACATATTAACTTCTATATTCACTTTGAGATTAATTTCTCGATATTTATGTTTACATTTAAGAGTTTTACTTCTATTTTGTGAATTGGTTTTCCCAGATTTAGCTATTGATCGATCCCTTTTTAGGAGGTTTTGCTATGCAACTTCAAGATTTTGTTTCTTTTCCTTAACTTCAGCTGGATTTTGAAATATTTCAAAAGAATTTGGCTAATAATATTTTTTTATAGAGTATATGAAGCCACTAATGATAAAGCCAAGAAAATGTTCTGATATTCAAACAAAAGATTGAACAATCCTAATAAACGAACTTAAAAGATAAATAAAATGAACTTAAAGATGAATTGTAAATAAAATGATTATGCTTGTGTAACAGATCTTTTGTTAGATTTTTGATTTAATCTGTTTCATGTATGGTTTTCTTTTATCTCAAACAGGTGCAGCTTATTGTGTATGCAACACTGCATTGAGTGACTCGGTGCTTCAAAAGAACATAGATTATGCTTGTGGATTTGGTGCTGACTGTAGTCAAATCTCTCCAAATGGGGCTTGTTTCAACCCTAATACTGTCAAGGATCATTGCAATATTGCTGTCAATAGTTATTTTCAAAAGAAAGGTCAAGTTCAAGGAAGCTGTGATTTCTCAAGCACTGCTACTGTTGTCCAAGCTCTCCCTGCTGGTAAGTCTTCTGTGAGTTTCCCATCTTATCCCCTGTTTCAAGAATCAGATTTTTTTTATTCTCATTTCTGTATGTGTGTTTCTTGATTGTTTACAGGCGCAAATTCTGCTTGTTTTTCCAGGTACTATCATAACCTATCTTAATTGGATCTTGTTTTCTTTAAAGATTTGATTTTTATTGCAGTTGTGTTAGTAAACACAAATATGAACTAGTTTTTTTAAATACAAGGTAACAACCTTTTTTAGTTTTTACATAGCCAAAATGACCAAATCTGGAGCAAGGCTTTATTCACTCGTACGTTATGCATTAAAAAGGTTTTTGATCCAAAGAAGCTCCCCGAGTCATTTCCCTTGGGTATTTGTCGTTTTGTAGGGGTGTTTAAAATATCCGAAACTCGAAAAGAACCGAAATTCGGACCGTATCCGAAAACCAAAAAAACCTCATCCGAAATCTAATTCGGGGTTTTCGGGTTGGATAATAATAATAATATGATTTTAAATTCGGGTCGAGTTTCGGATAATCAACAAGTAGTTTTCGGTTCGGAAATCCGAATAAACCCTGTTTATTCGGGTGTAAAAATCGCAGTTTTTCAGGTTGTTTGGGTTTTTGAGTCACATAATATATTTTGATTTTTTTCGGGTCGGGTCGGATTTCGGACAGACCCAAAAAAAATTCAAATCTGTGTAACCCGATTCGAATAAATCGTTATCCGACCCGATGAACACCCTGTTTTGTTTTTTGGGTTTAGGAGTTGCCTCTTGATGTGCAAGTGGCGGTTATATCTACCAAAAACAAGATTTTTTCCCCTAAAAACATAAAATTTCTCCTTTTTGTATTTGGTTAGTATTTTATTTGTATAACATTCTCAAGTAAAAAAAAACAGATATTTTTATGTTTATAAACAAAATCTTGTTTTTATTATCATCTGGTCAATGAATAGGGTTAAATCTGAAATTGATTTGTGATAAACTACTGTCACCTTACTACCATCAGAGGATTAGGGTTTTGTTGATCCAATGTTAAATTTCGTTGTAACCATATGAGCATGTTAACAGTGGCCAAAAATAGTTTTTGTTTTTCACATTCTTCTTTGGATTCTAACATTGCAGCATATCGACCCCAACACCACCAGGAATGGGAACAGGTAACACAACCCCTCCTGGAACTGGTACTCTCACGCCTCCAGGAACAGGAACTGGCACTCCCACGCCTCCAGGAACCGGAACAGTTACCCCTACGCCTCCAGGAACCGGTACCGGAACAGGCACTGGGATAGGGACGGGAACAGGGACACCAGGGATCAATCTGAACCCACCGATTGGGCCAGGACCAATAGGGTCAAATAACTTTGACAGTCGTTCTACATCGATTCATCTAATCACCGGAGACATTTCAGCGCCTGTAGGCCTTTTGGTTTTGGGCTTAATTTGGTTTAGGCTTATCTAAACAGGGTTAGATACTTAGATACCATGTATTGATTAGATATTCGTCTTGTAAAGTGGGTTCGGTTGTATTCTATGAATCTCCTTTTAGTATGAGAAGATGTGTTAATTACGTTTTAATATATAATAATAATAAGCATAGGTAACATGTCCTTTTCACCTGGTTGTCCCTTTCAAGTGACACTGAGCATTTTTTAACACTGATCCCCTAGACAAATTCTGGATCTTGGTTTGTCACCAGATCACATCACTGTGACAACTTATAATAGCGGAAGAATGATTAAAATCATAAAATAATTGTTATTTACATAATCCCAAATCTCTACAACAAAAATGCTGAAGCATTCTAGAAAAAGGTTCAACTTACAAGTGAATATGCTTATAAGTTATAACTAACTATTCAAGTTGAGGAACCAACACGTTCTCTTCCTGCTTTGAAAATACTGCAAGATTACTGTGGTTCTGAATGAAATCTTTGATTAAGTTTGCAACAGCTTCTGGTTTTTCAACATGTGGGATGTGACCACAATTTGGTATTTGTCGAATTATTGCATTTGGAATCTCACAATGTAATCGCTGCATCATGATATTATTAGATGGTAGCCCGTTATTTAATTTTATTATAACAAACAGGATTGATCATACGAAGGTACCAACTATGAACAATATGCTCAATATGATTATTGTGTTATTAATCAATATGAAAAGATCAAATACTTATACAAGGAGTTCTTATCTATAAGATCCTATATTCTAGTTAATTTAAAATACAAATTACTTAATAATAGAGATAAGAGAAAACAATGATTAGGATAAATTAAATAGAATTTGGTGATAAGTTAATATTCCCCCGTAAGATGGACGATCGTTGAAGGAGTCCAATCTTAGAAAATAAGAGGTGATGTCTTGGCTTCAAAAGTGGTTTAGTGAGAGCATCAGCAAGTTGATCATCACCTGAAATGTGAGTTACCCGAATTGAGCCTTCTTGAACATTTTCCCGAACAAAGTGAAAGTCCAAAGCCAAGTGCTTCATGCGAGAGTGAAAAACTGGATTAGCCGAATAGTGAGTGGCACTTAGATTGTCACAGTAAATTGTAGGTGTAGTAGTGGACTTGTAGCCAAGTTCGGACATAAGAGAGATGAACCACTGTAATTCAGCAGTGGTTGAAGCCACTGCCCGGAACTCAGCTTCGGTAGAAGACCTAGCAAGTGTGTTTTGACGTTTGGAGCTCCATGAGAGTGCATTGGAACCTAGGTAAATGATGAAGCCAGTTGTGCTTCGATAAGTATGCTTGTCTCCTGCCCAATCAGCATCAGTGAACGCGTGAAGTTGGATTGGGGAATGTCTTTTGATGAATAGGCCATAGTGCACAGTGCCTTTGAGGTAACGTAGCAAACGTTCGAGTGCAAGCCAGTGGTGTTCGGTTGGGTTATGCATAAATTGAGACAAGCGGTTGATGGCAAAGGCAGCATCAGGCCTTGTCAAGGATAGGTACTGTAAGGAACCAACTAGGGTTCGGTAAGCTGTGGGGGAAGAAAGAGAGGGTGAAGGGTGGTCATGGAGTGAAACCGATGTGGACATTGGAGTGTTCGCTGGTTTACTATCAAGCATATTGGCTTTAATAAGAAGAGCGGTTATGTATTTTGTTTGGGAGAGAAAGAGACCCTGTGTATGTGGAATAAGTTCCACACCAAGGAAATAAGAAAGATCACCCAGGTCCTTGAGAGAGAACCGGGTGGCGATGTTTGAAATGAAGGATTGTATGAGCGAGGGATCTGGGCCGGTGACAATAATATCGTCGACGTAGACCAGGAGGTATATCGGTGACTTGGAGGATTTGTGAATAAAAAGGGAGGGATCGGAGATGGCTGAGGAGAAGTGAATGGAAAGAAGGTAGTTTTTGAGTTCGGAATACCAAGCTCGAGAGGCTTGACGAAGGCCATAAATGGCTTTGTTGAGTTTGCAAACATGTTGTGGATGTGAAGGATCGACGAAGCCAGGTGGTTGTTGCATGTAAACGGATTCGGAGAGATGACCTTGAAGAAAAGCATTGTTGATGTCGAGCTGACGAAGAGGCCAGCTAGAGGTGGTTGCTAAGGTAAGAAGGAGTTGAAGGGTTCCGGGTTTAACGACAGGACTAAAGGTTTCGCTGTAGTCGATGCCGGGCCGTTGATGGAAGCCTTTGGCGACAAGGCGGGCTTTATGACGGTCGACGGTCCCATCGGGTTTGAATTTGGTACGGTAAACCCATTTGCAACCAACTATGTTTGGTGCCGAGTCGGGGGGGACAAGGGACCAAGTGTGGTTGCGAGAAAGCGCATCGAATTCAGATTGCATTGCGGCTCGCCATAGGGGTTGCTTGAGGGCTTGGGTGATGGTGGATGGTTCGGGCAGGGAATGGAGGCTGGTGTGGTATAAGACATAGTCTTCATTATGGTATTTAGGGTTTGGTTTCTTGACAGTGCGGGTAGTATGAGGAGGAATTGGTGGCGGGTCAGAAGTGGAGGTGATGGGAGATTGGTCTGGTGTGGTTGGGGAGTTTATGGGAGAGGGTTCTGATGTTGAGGTGGGTGGGTGGGAGGTGTTAGTAGGTTGTGAAGGCATTGAAGGGTTGGAGATGGGTGGTCTGCGAGAATAGGTGATGAGAGGTTTGGGTGGAATGGGAGGTGGGGAGGGGGTAGGGACTGTATGAGGATCCTTGGGTAGTGGAATGGTTTGTATAGAGATAGGGAACCAGGTTTGGGGGTCAGGTGAGGGTGAGGGAGCGGTATTGGTGAGGGAAGGGTATGGGAAAACATTTTCGACAAAGTGTACGTGTCGAGATGTGTAGATGCGATAGGTGAGGGGGTCAAGAAGGTGGTATGCGCTTTGTGAGGATGAGTAGCCAATGAAGATGCAAGGCTTGGATCTTTGTTGGAGTTTGTGGTTTGAGTAGGGGCGTAACCAGGGGTATGCTAAACAACCGAATGACCTTAGTTTGTGATAGTTTGGGTGTTTGTGGAATAAGGTGTAGAAAGGAGAGTTGTTGTTGAGGGTGGTGGTGGGAAGGCGGTTGATGAGGTAAGCAGCGGTGGTGAAGGCAAAGGGCCAGAATTTGGAGGGCAAGTTAGCATGGGAAAGTAGGGTTAGGCCCGTTTCAACAATGTGACGATGCCGGCGTTCGGCAAATCCATTGTGTTCGGGTGTGTGTGGGGGTGAAGTGAGGTGAGAAATACCACAAGATGAGAAGTGAGATGCGAGTTTGAGATATTCGCCCCCATTGTCGGAGTAAAATTGTAGGATTTTTGTTTGAAAAAAATTTTCAACTAGTTTTTGGAATCGTAAGAATGTATTTAATGAATCGGATTTTCGTTTTAAAGGGTAGAGCCAAATATATTTGGTGTGGTGGTCTACAAAGATAATATAATATTTACAATCATCATATGAAACAATTGGTGAGCACCAAACATCAGAAAAGATTAATTCAAGTGGTCTAGAAGATGTAAGTGTGGAAACGTGAAAAGGTAATTTGTGACTCTTGTTAATGCCACATGAATTACAATGATCATTAAAAGATGAAATAAAAGGAACAAAAGAAGCAATTCGTTGAAAGACTTGAAGGTGAGGATGTCCTAGACGATGATGCCAAGGAGGGTCTTTGGTTGAAGCAATGTGGAAAGCATGAGGGGCCTGTTGTGACTGTAGTTGATATAGACCACGCTTAACGGATGTTTGGAAGAGATGTCTGTCGGTGCGTAGATCCTTGATAAGAAAATAACAAGAATAAAAAGAGATTAGAATGGGGTTGTCAATACATAATCTGGAAATAGATATGATATTGCGAGTAATGGAGGGTACACAGAGAACATTATTAAGAATAAGAGAAACATTAGAAAAGTGAAGTTTAATAAAGCCAATATGCGAGATATGTAGTAACGAACCGTCTCCGATGATCAAGTCATCGGTTCCATCGTATGGGGGAGTGTAGGGATAGTGCATTTAGGTCATTGGTGACATGGTGAGACGCCCCGCTATCAAAAAGCCATGAGGAAGCCGCTGTTGAGGGACCTGGGGAAGCCATATGAAGCTGTGGTTTATGGGAAGGAGTATTGCAAGGGTAGGCAGGGAGGGTGATGTTAGGATGAGCCTTCTTGAATGTGGGACAAGAAGTAAGGGAATGGCCTTGAGTGAAGCACCATTGACAACGGCCAAGGAAGGGTTTAGGTGAGGGATTAGGGGAGGTGTGGGGGGTGGGCAGAAGGCCATTGGAGGGTGTGTTTTTGCGCGGGTTCCAGGGCTTGTGTGGGGAGCGAGTGTTTGAGGTAAAGGCTGTGATGGGTTGGTGAATTGGTGATGGTGTCGGGTTGGGTTGTTGGGCGATGGAAAGTTCATGGTTTATGAGCTTTTCATGTAACTCATGGAATTGAATGGGTGTGTCGCGTGCATGGACGGATTCAATGATGGGTTTGTATGTTTTCTGATCAAGACCAGAAAGGATGATGTCGGTAACGTCTTCAATATCCATTAATTTACCGAGGTTAGCAAGTTCATCGACAAGAATCTTGATTTGTTGCATGTATTCGGATATGGATATGTCTGGGGTTTTGGTTGTATTTTTGAGTCTGTGTTGAAGTTGCTTGAGATGTCCACGGGTGGTAGATGCGTAGGTGTTGGCCAAAATAGTCCATGCATCGTAAGAGGAGGGAGCATTGGATACAAGGGGAACAATGGTAGGAGAAATGATACTAACTAGGGCACCAAATAGTAGCATGTCCTGCCGAAACCATCTCTTGTAGTCTGCGTGAGAAGAAGGTGGTGCGAGGAGGGAGCCATTGATGTATTTGAAGAGATCCAGACCTTGTAAAAACACCTCGATTTGGGTTTTCCAACTGAGGTAGTTGGAAGATGTAAGTTTGAGGGAGGATGGGAAGGTGACCATGGTGAGTGTTGTGGGGTTTGCGGGGATGGAGTTGACAACAACATCATCGGCCATGGAGGAATTTCTGGGTTAACAGGAGGTGATGTGCGGCAGAAATAGGGTTGGGGATCGTGGTTTGGCTGATACCATATGAACAATATGCTCAATATGATTATTGTGTTATTAATCAATATGAAAAGATCAAATACTTATACAAGGAGTTCTTATCTATAAGATCCTATATTCTAGTTAATTTAAAATACAAATTACTTAATAATAGAGATAAGAGAAAACAATAATTAGGATAAATTAAATAGAATTTGGTGATAAGTTAATACCAACCACTGCTAGTTTGCTGTCAATGACATGATCATCTTCGCCCCATATTATAAGTGTTCTCTTCAGAATCTGGTGTGCATAATAATGAAACATGTTATTATCTAATCTACTTATAAATGGACCGGATTGATTTGGGTTATATTTAGAAATTTGTATAAACAAAAATCTAAGCTAAATCTAATCTAAAGATGATAGCGAATATTGGAACTGTAAAAATGTGATTATAAGTTATGGAATACACTGTCTCTAACTAGGTATTTATACTAGTAGGCATAATCAACTAATCAACCACATAACATCCTAATTGTAACTAACCAACCAACTATTATTAACTAATCTTTTATATTCTTACAAACAAACATACCCAGCAAAAATGTTTTATGTTAATATACTGGAATAAGTGTTTCGGGTAAACCAAGTAAAACTTAACCATTTAGGCCCTCGCCCGTTTTTAATTTAGAAAAAACAAACCTGCGGAATCAGTGCAGCGACGTTGTATCCCCCGCTGTTCATAAAGTCAACTGTTGCTTCCTCCCACCAAGGTAACAGACAATGTAGACGCCCTATCTAGAATGTTGCGAATAATTAAAAAAATATAGCATGAACTGTGGAAATTGTCCAAATTGCAAAAGAATATTAGGAACTTACGAGTGTCCAATCTAAGCATGTATCAAGTCCAATAGATTTAAACATGAGATCAGTAGCAAAAAAACGCAACGGGAGGCTCTTTAACACTAATGCCTGGTCGAAACAGTTAAACAAATCTTTTAAGCTTTGGAAGGTCAATAAAACAGAAAGTGCATCACATGCTAACATATACTCACACCAGCATAAGCTACAAATTTTGGTAACCTCGAGAGGTTTCCTGTGCCTTCTGCATAAACACTTGCATCAATCAAAATCAGCTTATCAACCTGTAAAGCATCCAAACATATAGAAATAAGTCGGGTAACACAAACATCTTTGGTAATACAAGACTGGAGTCAATAAAAATGTTAGATTTATATTATTATCTATGAAAGGCTTAATTTGGACTATGTAGAGATCTAAAAGGTCAAATGGGTCAAAATTTTGACCAAATTGTATTTTAGGGGTTGGATCCACTAAAAAAATAAAACCATTTGTTTTTTGTATCAGCTTTTTTTTTAATGCTATATTTTATATACAATACAACCCAACCCAATTTGACCAGTAACCTAACACTATTTTGTCATGTCTACTTTATCATATCTCCACCACAAGAAAAGCAATCTGTACTTACTGCTTCAGGATGATTGATCGCGAAGTCAATTGCAACTGCTGCTCCAAGACTCGGCCCAACTAGTAGCATAGGCCTTCCAATGTAGGCTTTCCAAAACTAAAACATAAAACTAAATATATGAACTAGTCATGGTGTGGAACTATCAAATAGAAATCCCAAACTCATTTTACCGTTTACAATTGTTATTTTCTTGATCAAAAAATAAATTTTTTATGTCTTCACATACCATGTAAATTTGACGCATAAAAAGAAAATGGTGAACCTACAAAAGAACCTTTTTAAATTCCTAAATAAAAATGAGCTAATATAGCTATATACACACCCAAATTCATTGGCATGACTTTAAGCATCAAGAAAAAAGGCGTTCAAGGGTAATTGGAGTAGACTAATGACTAGTAAAAGATGACTGAGATTTTCCTACCTGCAAGAGGTGATCACGCTTGGATTCTACGTTACATAGAGGAAGGCTTTCTGTTAAAGTCAAAAAGGAAAAGCCACAAAAATCATTCTACAAACCAATCGGAAGGAACAAATGAGAACTACAAAAAAAAGGCATGAACCACATGTCCACATTAACTATATATATATAAGATTAGCACATTGTCTATGCATTGAGACGTTGAGTGACTAAATTGGAACACAAAAAGTTTAATTGTGAAAGTTGATTATACTTTTATGAAGTTTTCCGGATTTTCATTTGTGAATAATGAAATAGTGGTGGGGGACTAACGATGACCGTAATATTTACCTTGTACTTGACATGAAATTTGATCCTTTAGATGGGAAGGGTTCAAATGCATGTGACAATGCTTACATGTAAACCGATCAGATCACATGTGAATTGGATTGAAAGATATTTGTGATTTTCAATTCTTTTGTGATGTCATTTGAACTTCCATCAATATTAACATATATATGGGCTCAAATCACATGTGAAATAACATATAGTTTTGTAATTCTTGTGTTCTCGTTTTTATTTTATTTTTTTGCTCTCATTTGAACCTTACACTATAAACCTGTATATAAAGATTTAAAAAAAAATAACAAATATATATTAAGAACCAACCCAAGTTTGAGAAGCCCCATCCTAGAATATCAATTGCCCAAGTCTCCAAGCCAGCTTGCTCAAGAAATGGAAGTGTGTATCTCCATTCAAAACAAGAGCTGCAGAACAACCCCGTAAATAAAAGAGAAACTTTTGACACAACATGTTTAAAATAAAGTCTAAATTGACAAAAAGTTAAAAGGAATGTATGGTATTAATGCTACAGAAAAGAAAACATGTAGGATATGTGATTTATCATAAATATTTTGCTAAGATAAGAAACTCTTTGATGGGATTTGTTTCAAATTTCATTTCATGGTTACTAAACTATTACATTCTCTAACACCATACCTGTCAAACCCGTGCAGTAGAACAAAGTGGATTGGTCGTGTTTTGTACCAAAGGCTTCACGCAGCTGCTCATAATACAATGATTTGAGATGCTAAGCTGTGAAAGTAGCCCAATATCAATACGGATTTTGAAAATAATTGACACTAAGAAAAAAAAAAAGTCCATTTGCACTTTATTTAGCTCATCATTAGTCAGATTTTATTTGATTATCTTTTTTCCAAATTATGATTTGATTATGTTTCTGTTATGATTATCTATTCAATTCGTTTGGAGTTACCGTTTAAGATATATGAATTGTTATGAATTTGACAGTAAATTATAAAGGAAAATACCTCCACGGGCAGTCTCTCGATCCTCGAAGCTAATTTCCGGGCAAACGGGTCCTTAATTTTCTCAACTTCTTTGGGCAGGAACGGAGGAAAAACCTCCGCCGACGGTCTGAATACAAGCGGCGTCCGGCAATTGGAGGTGTTTATCATTCCCGCGGTTGAGAAAGAAGCGGTGATCATGACGGTGGCGCTGAACATAATTTCCGGCAGAGACTGCCGGAGTGCAGCGTCGGTGATAGGCTGACGTAGGAGAACAACGGTGGCTCACTACACACAAGTTGTTAGCTGGCGACAAACGTCGAAGGTATTTACACCTTACAAAACAATCAAGGCTATCACTTGTAAAAAAGTGAACTTCACATGGAATTTGGATTATTATTTCTAATTTTTGTTTTGTTTTAAAATTATTATATTTTTTTTATATTAACCGTTTGACTTTATATTTATGTAAAATGAGGATATCGAATTTTGAGATTGATAATAGTGATTTTTATTTATTAAATAATATTGTTTGTTTACGCTGGTGAGTAATTTCAATGTCTTGATAAATGAACAAAAAAAAAAAAAATTGACACAAAACTTAAAAACCAAATGACGGGTGTTTGTTATATTTAACATGTGGGACTAGTCCACTTGGTAGAGGTTTGCCTCTTTGAATAGAAGGTCATGTGTTCAATCTTATACAAGGGTGTAATTAATTAATGTAATTTAGGTGGGAGTAAATTAGCCGTTCAAAAAAAAAATGTTTGTGATCTTGATGAGTCACTTTAAACTATTTATAAGTGCTAGTAGTAAGATAGAATTCTTTCACAAAATAACTTTGAATCTGTGACAATGAATAACTTATTGTGTCTTATATCTTCTCTGGTTGTTTTCAGTGATATATTTAATGAGATATTTTGCATGACGAAATGTTGTCGTGTAAAAGCATAGGTTGATATATCCGAAGACCAAATAACCGTTAAAGCATAAACCCAAATTTTGATGTGAAAATGTGTGGTGAAAAAAATCCATGCTAAATAGGTCGAGAATTATATTGCCAGTCAATAAGAGAGCTTCAATACGGTGTGAGATCAAATATCAACTATTCAAGTTTTATCATACATATACCAATGAACATAACAATGTTAATAGCAGAAAAAGTGATGTCAACGTCTTGAATGAGTCACTTGAAAATTACTGTGAAAATAATAAACAACCTTTCAAACTTATTTTTGCAGGGATATTCTTCAACATAGACAAAGATGAAAAAAAAAATACATGGAATGCTTTTACAAATAAGCAGGTCAAAAAGGAAGTTGTTGGAATACCCGACACCACACATAGTCCATCACACACATGTTGTTTTATGGATCTCAACAACGTATTTGGGACTGACGTCAGAGAAAAACCAAAGATGGAAGAGCAATGAAAACGGATGAATGTTCAAGCGAGCTGTAACGTCCTATTGAAAATGACAAGTAAATTGAAAAAAAGAGGCAAAACATGGTAATGATATATTCGGCCATGAACGACAAGTTAGATAGTTTTTTTGTTTTTTGTTTTTGACAAAGATGGAGAGTTTAACACTACATACGAAGAGAAAAAAAAAGTGAGACTACCTTGATGAATCAACTTGTAAGGGGTCCAAATTTCAAAACGAAATGTAGTTTTCTATTTTCATTTTGATATTTTTTATTTTACGTTTTCTCAATTAACTTATATTTCTTTTCAAATATGAAATTTGATAAAATTTGAGTGAAAACTTAAGTAGCATATCATCTACAAACAAACAACATATTAACGAACATGAATTTTGAAACATATTAACGAACATGAATTTTGTGTTCGTGTTTGTTTATTTAAAAAATAATATTTCTTGTTCTTTTATTAGAAAATTTAAAAACTATATAATATGAAATGAACGAATCATAATTAACGAATAAAAGGTCTCTCGTAAAAACAAAAGAAAAAACAAATACATAGCGTTCGCAACGATCTATCAGATTATTCCATCGTTTCTCAGAAAATCGCCTGTACTAGCGGCAATGGACGCGCAGGAACGCAACCACCGCTGCCGCGGCGACCGCCGCCGGAACCACTTCACCAACCAGGAAATGCAGATTGCACCGCCGTTGTGACCGTCATGTTGCCTTAATAATTATCTTCTCCATGGTAAGGACCCGCACATGTTGAGATGAATACTTCATATGATTATACAATTACAACAGTATGTTGTTGATGTATTTTTGTTAATTGTTACTTTGTAATAAATATTTGATTTGATGATTGAAACACCTTGTTCGGATACGGAGCTTGTTAATTATTAGGGTTTAAAGTGTAACTTCTATCAGTGTTTGATTGGATTCGAAAAATCATCGTATATATTTCTCAATCTTTGTATTACTTTGATGCCTAATTTTACCTTAACAAGTTTCCTAATCTACGTTACTCACACCCGGGGGCTATGGGCGCTTGCTTATGTTGCTGAAGGTGCACTAGGGCTCAGGGTCACCCTAATGCATGAAAAGTGCCTCGTGGTGGCCGTTGGCCTAGGCACAATTCTGGCCAAAATTCCGGATAACTACTGAAATTTTTGGCTTCAAAGATGTTGAGTGTGATCTTAAATGAAGGGAACATGGGAGGAATATAAATGGTAATAGTGTAAGTTAGTTTAGCATCTTAAAATCTTCTAAACTGGAGGCATGTGATTGTAAATAAATGGCAATTAACATTATTATTAAAACTTGTGAAAATTAAGTGTGCGAGTCATGATGATCATATAACCCAGTGCTATTTCTATGTCTTTTATGTCTCATATTTATAGGTTCTGATTCCATCTTCATCACCAAACTTAAAGAAACAACACAACTTAACAATCTTGCATCAAATTCCTGAAGGTCAGTGTTGGGGTTTACTGGCTTGGGTGGTGCCCTTCAGAAGACAACCACAGCTCCAGGTTTGTTAATATTACTTCTGACTCCATGTATGATGTTTTTCACGTTATAAAGAAACCACAAACTTCTTTTTTCAACATT
>SZYD01001609.1:0-26280 GCA_009363875.1 Mikania micrantha | reverse complement strand
GGATTTGCATAACCGGAAGCACCTAACTCAGATGTGATAGCACAGGCGACTTATACCCGCTTCAGCTCCCATCCAACATTCCCACAGATGCGTCCGCTTTTGTTTGCAGCTTCTCAAGAACAGTGGCATCACCGTCTTGGCCACCCTAGCATTTCTACTTTACTTTCTGTTAAACAATACTTGCCTTCTGTTTCTTCTAAATTTAGAACTTTGAATGTTTGTCAATCTTGTGTTTTTAGTAAACAAATTAAATTACCATTTGCAAAATCTACTTCTGTTACTGCATTACCTTTTGATATTATCCATAGCGATCTGGACATCTCCAGTTCTTTCCTCTACTGGTTATCGTTATTATATTATTTTTTGGATGATAAAACTAATTTCTTATGGACTTATCCCTTAGCCCACAAGTCACAAGTGTTTTCCACTTTCTCCAAATTTCACACCTAATTAAAAATCAATTTAACAGATCCATTAAGTGTTTTCAGTGTGACAATGGCACTGAATACAACAACAACAACTTTCATCAATTTTGCCATACACATGGAATGGTTTTTCGCTTCTCATGTCCATATACCTCACCTCAAAACGGTAAAGCGGAACGCAAAATACGTTCCATTAACAACATCATCCGCACCCTTCTCACACATGCCTCCGTACCTCTTCGATTCTGGCATCATGCCTTGCTCACGCCACCTATCTTCTTAACATTCTTCCAACCAAAGTCCTAAATAACTCCACTCCTACAAATCACCTATATCACAACCCACCCTTCTTATTCCCATTTACGCGTGTTTGGTTGCTTGTGCTATCCTCTCTTACACAATTCTTCCATACACAAACTCACTCCTCGTTCAACTCCTTGTGTGTTCCTCGGTTATCCTTCAAACCACCGGGGATACAAATGCTTGATCTCACCACGTCTCAATCTTTATCTCCCGTCATGTTGTCTTTGATGAGACCAAGTTTCCCTTCTCCACACAACCTTCTACTCCTCAACCATATTCTATTTTCACAGCAGAACCATACCCTTTCCTTTGGGACTCCCACTTTCCAACAGAACCCCCATCCTCCCCTTCACTATACTACTTCAACAGCAAACTTCACTCCTCCACCTGCTCCTAACCAGCCTATGTCCCCACCTCAACAACCCCCCAACCCTGCCACTCCTCCCTCTGCCACTACATCCCCAACCATTCCTGCCCCCCCTCCACCACGCTCGAACCATCACCACCAGAAGCATGAGTGGCATCTTTCGACCAAACAACCTCTCAACCTTCACACTTCCGCCTTCATCACCCCTTACCAAAACACCTCTTGCGGCCTTTCAAAACCGGATTGGAATAACGCCATGCTTGACGAGTTTCGGGCTCTTGTTGCTAATAAGACTTGGGTTTTGGTCCCTAAAATGCCGGGTATGAACATTGTCCGTAGCATGTGGATATTCAAACACAAAAAGCACGCCGATGGCACCCTTGAGAGGTATAAAGCTCGTTTGGTGTGTGATGGTCGCTCTCAACAGGTTGGCGTCGATTGCGGCGAAACATTTAGCCCGGTTGTTAAACCGGCCACTATTTGCACCGTTTTATGCATCGCCCTCTCTAAGTCATGGCCGGTTCATCAACTTGATGTAAAGAACGCCTTTCTCCATGGCAACCTCTCCGAAACCGTTTACATGCATCAACCATTCGGGTTTCGAGACCGTAACTTCCCTGATCATGTTTGCTTGTTGAAGAAATCATTGTACGGTCTCAAACAGGCCCCACGAGCATGGTACCAACGCTTTGCGGATTATGTTTCAACCTTGGGATTTCACCACAGTCAATGTGACCATTCACTTTTCATTTACCACAAAGGCATTGACACGGCGTTTCTTTTACTCTACGTTGATGACATAATCCTGGTTACCTCATCCGACGATCTCCGCCATCGGTTCATGAGCCTTTTATTTACCGAGTTCGCCATGAAAGATCTTGGTCCACTTAGCTATTTCTTGGGTATTGCTGTTACTCGTCATTCCAGTGGCTTGTTTCTTTCACAAGAAAAATATGCCAATGAGATCCTTGAAAAAGCAGGCCTCTCCTCATGCAACCCAGCCGCTACACCTGTGGATACACAGCAAAAACTTGGCTCTTCTACCGGCGATCCCCTCATTGATGCCACTGAATATCGAAGGTTGGCGGGGGCTCTTCAATACTTGACATTCACTCGACCCGATCTAACCTATGCTGTACAGCAATTATGCATACACATGCATGCACCAACCACCATGCACATGCATGCCCTCAAACGCGTCCTTCGGTACGTCAAAGGTACAGCTTCTCATGGTCTCTACTTAACCAAGTCGGGTTCCTATTCTCTTCTTGCCTATACAGACGCGGACTGGGGTGGCTGTCCGGACACGCGTCGCTCCACCTCCGGCTATTGTGTTTATTTAGGTGATAACCTTCTTTCATGGTCCTCTAAAAGACAACCCACGTTATCGCGTTCCAGTGCCGAGGCTGAATACCGAGGCGTCGCTAACGTTGTGTCTGAAGTCTGCTGGTTGCGAAACCTCTTTCTAGAATTACATCAACCTCCGTCCACTGCTTCCATTGTCTATTGTGACAATGTCAGTGCCATCTATCTTGCCGGCAATCCAGTTCATCATCAACGAACAAAGCACATCGAAATGGACATTCACTTTGTTCGGGAAAAAGTAGCTCGGGGTCAAGTTCGCGTGCTTCACGTTCCATCACGCCATCAAATAGCCGACATTTTCACCAAAGGGTTGCCTAAGGTCTTATTCGATGATTTCCGCTCCAGTCTCAACATCCGAGAACCTCCCGTTTCGACTGCGGGGGTGTATTAGTGTATATCTATTATTGTCATATATTGTGGAAATCTTGTTATATTGATAGATAGGGTTTTATGTACAACTATATAAGGAGGTTAATAACAGATAATGAGGCAAGGATTATGCCAACTTACACCATCACTACTGGTAGGCGGCTTGCTACATATTTGCGATAAGACTTGGGGTGTGAGAGACAACTATCTTTTTTTGAAACTCAGACACTCTACAAATCAGTTGTAATGTTGTATGCTTCGCATCTATCATGTGCCACACTTCCTGTTATAAGCAATGTTTTGAAAACCGGACCGGCCGGTCGGACTGGGGTACCGGTGGTCGGACCGGTCCGGTTAGGGGTTTGGGCCGTTTTTGGGTGAACAGGCCGGTCGAACCGGTGGTTGAACCTTTTTTTTTTAAATTTTTTTATTTTTTATTTATATAATATATATATATATATATTTTTAAAATGTATATAAAATCATCCGGTTCTTAAATCCGGTCCGACCTCTGACCAGTAAGGAAACCGGTTCGACGTCCGGTCCGGTTATGAAAACATTGGTAATAAGTTTCCAATGGGTTTTAGTGCTAGAATCATTTATCCATAGGTTAGTCGCACAAAGATATGCCTAACATGATTTAAACTCACGTTTATGAAAAATATTTAAAATATGAATGATAGACTGATTGATAAAGTCATAAAGACACTTTAACTAACAATATATTAGCTAAGAGACTAGGGACGCATTCTTTCAAACTAACAATCATTTTTAATATCACAGATTCACAATTACCCAACTTATAACATCTCTTTTTAGGGGTGAGCATACAAAACCGATAACCGACAAAAAACCGAAACCGATTTAACCGATCGGTTATGGTTACGGTTTATCCAACTCCAATAACCGAAACCGAACCGATATATATATTTTCATGTATTTTTCATATGTTTTCCATGTATTTTCATATATTTAAACCATATTTTCATGTGTTTGAACCTATTTTCATTTATTTTTCATGTATTTGATGTAATTTTCATGTATATGTATGTTTGAAAAATATTTATAACACTTCATAACAATAAAAACGAGTTCGATAACCAAATCTATAACTTCAAAATAATCACAACGAAAATAACCGAAATCGAACAGAAACCGACCTCTATAACCGAAATAACCGAAACTGGTGCTCGATTTCGGTTTCTAAAATTCCATTAACCGAACCGTCGGTTTCGGTAGAAGCTAATAACCGAACCAACATTTGCACACCCCTATCTCTCTTTGAATTTTTGATACACTTTTAAACATGAGGATATAATATCAATTGCATTTAAACTGCCTTCACCTTATGCCATAATTTCCTTTTTAAAATTTTGGATCAAAAGTGTGTGAAATCGTCGATAATTGTCACTTGATAAAGAGAAAATTTGTATAACCATCATGAATGACTGCTTTTACAAATTTTTAAAAACTTTGAACGATCGAAACTAAAAGGTGAGGAGTTTATTTGAGCAAGTTAGGGGGTCATTAGTTTGACTTTATGGCATCTAACCCCCCCCCCCCCCCCCCCCCCCCCTTTTTTTTTTTTTTTTTTTTTTTTTGCTATAATTAATTTACTTAAATTATTAGGCTTCAATGCGAAAGCAAAAACAATGTAAGTTCATGTTTCATAAAAGACTTTTTTATATAAAAAGAGTTATGCTGCTCTTCAGATGCCTAATCACGTCAGTTTCAACATCGGCTTGTAACCACGTTTAAATGTTACTCAGGAGACTCATAAATGCGTCTTTTATTATGTTAGTATCATTATGACTCCGTTCAAAGCCCGCCCCGATATAAAAAAAAATTTCTTAGGACTGGGACAAAAAAAAATTAAGTTCTTTTAAAAAAAACTTAATGATTTATATATTGAAAGTTAGTAATATAAAATTCATAAAAAACTTAAATTTCAGACCCCTTAAAAAGTCGATCCTGTTGCCATCATCCACTTCACCCCTCCCCTCGATAAGCTTTTAAGGGGCCTGGGGGTGCCCCGGCCCCCTGTTTTTCGCTCAAAATGGTCGATATAATAGTATTTCATTAGAAAATCCTTCAGTTCTATTCGTTTTCTTCGTAAAAATCCTTCGACACTCTCCGTTTTCATACTAAAAATCCTTCGTCCCTCTCCGTTTTTTTCATAAAAGTCCTCCGGCCTCCTCCGACTTTTTTTCCAAGCTCCGTCGCTGCTCGACTGGTCTGACTCCGTTGCAACACGTGGATAAAAAATTAGTTAATTTCAACGGAAAAAAACAGTAGATGGGCAGGTGGCCGTTAATGTGGACCCTCGTAGGATTCAGATTTTGCTTTCTTCGATTTCGTTTGCCACGTATGATTGACGTGTGGCGGGAGGTGGGGCCCACCACGAGGGATCTAACAATCCTCGTCGACGATGACGGTGAAACCTAAGCCGTTTGGTGGGGAATCAATGAAACCACGCTCTCTTGTATCCTACACTGCGCCACGTGTACATTTCCTCATAAAATATCATAGTGGTATTGCAATAATAATGTTTCAATATCACCCGTATATATATATACTTATATATATAAATAGTCAAGTAGATCATTATTCTATTAAACGTGCAAAGCTACACGTGTGTTATGACGGAGCGATATAATTGAAATTCGAGTGTTGTGTCGTGGTGGTATGATTAAAGAGACATATAGGGTCTGTTTGGTATGAAGGAATTGAATGGACGGGGGAATGGAATGAACGAGGGAATGGAATGAACAAAGGAATGGAATGAACAAAGGAATGAAATGGATCATTACCATTCCATTGTCCTGTTTGGTTACCTATGGTAATGAAATGATTCATTACTTCATGTTGTTTGTTACACATGAGAAGATGAAGAAATTGAATACAATTTATAGGTTGATTCGTGGTTCTAATCATTGTTCGAATCATGGGTCGGGTCGTGAATCGGTTCATGTGTCATGGGTCGAGACATGGTTCGGACCGCCAGTCGGTTCATTAGTCGGTTTTTGTTTTGCCCATGGGTCAATCATGGGTCGTGCCACGAGGCAATTCATGGATCGGGTCATGGTTTAGGTCATGCGACGAATCATAGTTCATATCATGGTTTGGGTAATGGGTCGGGTCATGGTTTGGTTCATGGGTTGGGCCATTGTTTGAGCCATGGGTCGGGTAATTGTTTGAGTCATGGATCAAATCAAGGTTCGGCCATCTTTCGAGTCATGGTTTGGGTCATGGGTTTTGTTATGGGTCGGGTCATAGTTTGAATCATAGTTCACATTATGGTTCAGGTCATAGGTCGAGTTATGGTTCGAATCATGGTTCGCGTCATGGTTTGATTCATGGTTCGGGTCATGGTTCAGGTCATGGGTCGGGTCAAGGGTCGGGTTGGGGTTCTAGTCATAGGTCAGGTCATAGTTTTGGACATGGGTCGGGTAATGTTTGGACATGGGTCGAATCATTGGTCGAATCATTCCTTCAAGAGAAGGAATAAAAAAAAAACACCCTTACTCCAAGAAATGAAATTCATCAAAAGTGAATGAATCACATTCTTTATGGAATAGTGCATTCGATTCCTATGTGGTAACCAAACACGCTTCTTTTCATTCCAACGTAATAACTCATTCCATTCCACCATTCATACCTGCATACCAAACGCTACCATAATGTCAAGCAGTGAATTAGTTTTAGAGATTGAAACATGAATAAAAGATACCATTATGTTCATATGTTGCGATGTAAGAATTTTAAAAATGTTGTTTAATGAAAAAATATATAACAAAGTTTTTTTCTAAATGAGTGCAGTTGTAAAAATATTTATCAAAAAGGTGCAGATTGGAAACTTATTTACCAAAATAAGTGTTTTCCTTTGTTTCATTACTTTTAATTAATTTAAAAAGAAAAACACCCATCTTGGTTAATAAGTTTTCAAATACACCCAATGTTTTAAAAACCGGTATTTTAGGTGCACCGAATTTGGCTAAAAAATGATTCAACCGGGCGCACTAATTAACATAGAATTCTATAAAAATACAACTTATACTCATATAAGTTTCCAAAATGTGTATTAAGTCATCCAAAAACAAAATCAAAAAGTACTTAAATTCATGTACAACAATCTATAAGGATTCAAATTCTAATAATTTTTTTTAAATAAAAGTGCATAATAGGATTATAACATTGACGTGTTAAACGTATCAAGTTCACGATCGCTTAAAAGCCGAAATTTTGTGTTTTTTGAAACCAGAAATACTGGTAAAATTGGGAAAACCGGATTAAACCCGCCGGCATGATCGATCGAAGGAACCTGCATAATATCAAAGGGTTTCGTACCGGATTAGTAACCGACAAGCGGGTTGAACTGGTTCGAACCGGTTTTTAAAACAATGAATACACCTATTTGGTAAATATTTTTTTCAACTACACCAATTTAGAAAAAAAACTCATGTCTAAAGCCAAAAAAGATAAGACTACCCGGTATGCCTCTTGATTGGGCGTGATTGGGGCGTGGGAGGGCGTGGCACACCGCCCCCTAGGGGCGTGGGAGATGGGGCGTGAGTCGAGCAACGGTTGTGGAGGGCGTGTGTTTTTCTTTTTTTCGACCGTTACCCATTAAAATTTTTTTTTAAAATAAAACCTATATATAAAATCATCACACACTCTCTAATATTCACATTTCACTCTCTAAAATATTCACATCTCACAAAAAAAAATCAAACAAAAAATCAGTATTTTTATAAAAATGGAGTTTCTACGGGAAGATGACGATTTTAGCGAAGGAGAAGATTTTTTAATCGAAGCCGCACAACTTACTCTCGACATCTTCAGACAACAAGTTGAAAGACCTGTTATAACTAGAAGAGCACGAATTAATCGAGATCGTCTTGGAGCTCACGCACGTCTTGTTGAAGATTATTTTTCACGATGAAGAAAAACAAGCAAACCGTCGAATGTTTCGCAACAAGGATACACATGCGAACCTCAAAGCCGATTAGATTGAACATTTATGGAAAAATCGTTTTATTAATTAGTAATTTTTTTATTAATTTTTTTAATTTGTAATTTTTTTATTAGTTTGTAATTTTTTTTATTAATTTTTTTTATTAGTTTGTAATTTTTTTTATTAATTATATCTCAATTTAATTTAAAAAGGAATGATGACGTGGGGTGAGTGGGTAATGGGGTATTTCCACCAAAATGGTGGGGTTAGTGGTTGTGGTGAGTGCTTATGTGGCGCCTACGTGGCGCATAGGTGGAATGATTGGGTAACTTGGCATACCTAATAGTCTAAAGGAGCAAATTATTTAACCAAATGGTCTTATCTACTTCATTAGCTACTCTCGAGTATCCAGCCTCCGCACTATAATTGGAGATGGTATCATGTTGTTTGGAACTTGGAAGACCAAAATAATAAGTTATAGCCCATAAACACACAATCACTCAGAGTATATTTGCAAGAGCCTAAACATCCATCATAATATGTATATTAATAAGTGATCAAGAGTCATTAGTGCATGGTATAAGTATTGTCAAATTCAATGATTTCATTAAGATACAAAATGATGCGCTTCATAAAGGAATAATAAGTCATATGGTACGTGTACACAAACAAAATTGGCAGACCACATGTGATATCAGATCAAGTAAACATTAAGTATTACAAAGTAGGGATGAGATCGGTACCGTACCGTACCCAAAATACCGGTACCGAAATTCTTGAAAAGTGGGCACCGATACGGGTATCGAAACATTAGGTACGGTATCGACATTTTCGGTACTTTACCGGTTTTGTGCGGTTTTCTCAATTTTTTGTTGAGACGAAGATGAAAAATATTATTGTTCAAATTATAGATGTTATTATGTCATAATTATAAGAAAAATCTATGCATATGAATGCATCATATGAATACATTATAAAAAAAATCAAGTTCACAAAACGAAGAATTACAAACAGAATATGAGCGCATCATCCTTTGGATTTCTATAGTATTTTTTATATTTAATAATTAAAATATTAATTGGGTTTTAACGCATCATGGTAAATATTTTTTAAACTATACTAGATTAGTAAATAATCAAATTCAAAACAAAATATCTATATTCTGGTACCGGTACTGTTTCAGGAATTTTCGGTATTTTACCGATACCGGTTAGTACCGATACCGAAACTTGAAAAAATGAAGTACCGAAACCGGTACGGTACCGGTGCAAAAATCTCATCCCTATTACAAAGCACCTCCAAACGTGCATTATAAGGTTCCATTTGCAAAAGGCTCCTATGTTGTGGCATTAAGTTTAATGGACATATCCATTAGTGTAGCACACGACTTCAAACTGGTCTAAGTTGACACATTATAAAATATCACGTGTGTGTGAAGATTGTTAGAAGATGGGTTAGTCTCAGTGGCGGAGCTTGAAAAAAAGCTCGAAGGGGGCCGAAGGATTTTTAGGAAGAAAACGGAGGGGGCCGAAGGATTTTTAGGAAGGAAACGAGAGGAACCGAAGGATTTTTCGACGAAATACTACTAAATCAACTCTTATGGCCGGAAAAACGGGGGGGCCGGGGCCCCCTCGGGCCCTCAATAAGCACCGCCCATGGTTAGTCTGTTAGACCGACAAATAAACAGGGGAAGAGAAATTGGCTAACTGGCTAAGAGACATTGTATATGAGTGAGGGGTGAGATGAGTAGGATGACTTGTCATCTAGGAACGTGTAAACATTAGCAGGTGTGTGGTCGATGTACAATACGGATGTTTCGTCAAAGATAACATGGAGGAAAATTATAAATTTTCTTATGAATGGATCATAACTTCTAGGATAACACCTGCACCAAAACACACGAAGGTGGTCATATGTCTGGTGGCAAAAGTATAATGCAAAGTGTAGGATTGAAAAATTAAGATGTTTGGTGGAAGGATATTGTGAATATAAGTTACAGTGTATACGACTTTGATCCAATACGAGAATGTAATTGAGTTTTAGTATAAATCTGATCATATTAGAGCTCGCTAGAAAGTAATTGTTATTATAATCTTTGGAGTATAAACATTGGGAGGTTTCAATGTGCCATCAGTTTCTTATTACATTAGAAAAAAAATAAATAAAATAAATAAACAAATAAATAAATAAACAAATGATCCAATTTATTTGAATAATTTGAAAAGGGTTTGGAATTGTTGATGCAAAACGTGATGTAGGGTCACAAGTGGGGAGGCAGAGGCAATGGCGAGTGAGGGAGGACTTTGAAAAAAAAAAAATAGGGGTTTTAGGAAGAAAATTAGTTCATTCCTCCTTTCCCTATGCTGCATATATAGCCGCCATATCTCACACCCCTTTCATCCTCTTCATTTCACACATTCTTCAATCTTTCTTCCTGCAACTTCTATGTTATAGTGCTCACTCGTATTTTGATTCTTAAGCAAAAGGGTAACCTTCTGATTCCTCAAAATCTCTTGGATTGTGGTTCAAACTTTCGTTTTTGCGTTTCTTGCTGTTGATTTCTTGGTTTTCTGAATCTTTTTCATGTGGGTGTTTAATGTGCTGTTGTTGAGAATCGAATGATGTAATGGGCATGTGGAAAACAGGGATCCCGGTGGTTTTTGTTAAATTTCTTTGATTTTGATACGTTTCTTGTTAATTGTTGTAAATTGTAATTGCTATATGTTCTTGTGTATCTGTTTCTGTGTCAATGGTTGAATGCTTGCAGAAAAATTGGTGTTCTGAGAATGGGGAAAACAGGGGAACCTGTTAACTTTTGTTCTTTTTGATTAATATTTTATGGGTTTCATTTTGTTATTTCTGCTGGTTTTGTTTCTTTGATTAATTTTGTTTTTTAAACATATGGAGTAATTTGCAGGTGTGTTTAAAGAAGAAGAGATGAAGTATGTTCTTGTGACTGGAGGTGTTGTTAGTGGACTCGGTAAAGGAGTTACTGCTAGCAGTATTGGTCTTCTTCTTCAAGCTTGCGGTCTTCGTGTCACCTCCATCAAAATTGGTTTGTGTTTTGTTTGAAATTTGAATTTTATTTTGCTATTCCAAGTTAATACAAAGGGGGTTGACATTTTGTTAATTCTATGAAAAATTGAATGTAATCAGGATAAAATTTAGTGAAATACATTGTAAATCAATTGTTAATTCTATCAAAAATGGATATCTATAGGTTGAAGATTGTCAAAAAATGTAGTCGTGCAACTGTTGCAAATTTTGGTGGGACGGACAGAATAAAAAGCTTTCATTGTTTTATCCCCAATGGATAATTTAGATTAATGACATGGTTTTGTTTTAGGTGTCTAGTCATCCTATTTTTTTTATTTGTTTAGTAGTTAATCTTTATGAGAAAGAAATGGTCTTTGTGGGTTGGTGTTGTTATCTCTAATCTTGTATGTATCTGCCCCTTTGTCTTTCTCCCTTTCTATTTGATGGCTTTTCCAATCTGGTCAAAAAGATTTTTTTATTTGTTTGAATCAATTTTGACCAGATTTTGAATTGTAGTTTTGATCAACTAATTCTCAAGTTTCCCTGCTAATTTGGTTGGAGTTTTTAGTTTTTGTTCTTTTAATCGGTGCTTATGTTAGATGCCATAATTTCTCTTCTATTTGGTTTGAAAATATCTTTGAGTTAAATTCATATCTAACAGATAATCTTTTAAAAAAATAATTTAAATAAAAAAAATACTTTTAGATCATATTTGATCTTGCTTCTATGAGTTCTGCTGATACTGTATGATTTTTTGAATTTTCTTTCTGTGTTTGTAGCTCAAAGTTGTTATTTGTTTGACATGTTCTTCTTGCAGATCCATATTTAAATAAAGATGCAGGAACAATGTCTCCTTTTGAGCATGGAGAAGTTTTTGTATTGGACGACGGGGGAGAAGTAAGCAGCCTATCAGTTTTTGGATGATTAATTATACTTTTAAAGTGTTACTTAAAAGTATCAATGGGTTGAATGAATTTATGTTCTGTTTGAAGGTGGATTTGGACCTTGGAAACTATGAGCGGTTTTTGGATGTTAAGTTGACACGTGATAATAATATCACCACTGGAAAGATTTACCAGGTAATTTGATTGAACCTTAAATATTTGTAATACATATTGAATGATTAGTTATTATGAGTAAGACGAAAGCGGTACTTTTTACTGTTGGTTAATTGCTTCTAATTGTTGGATGTAGTCGGTTATTGACAAGGAGAGGAAGGGGGATTATCTTGGCAAAACGGTTCAGGTATTATAAACTAAGACTTATATTAAAGGTGGTAGCTTTGACCTATTTGCATGTAAATGTGTTGATTTTGATTATGTTTGATCCATGTCGATATGTCACTAATTGAAACTTGTCTAAAATGTATATAAATGCATAAAAACATTGTAAAATTCATTAATAAAGGCCAAACAACCAAACCCATCAAATTCTACTCATTGCAAATCTATTTGTAGGGTTTGGGGACGGTAAGTTGTAGGCAAACCTTTCCTCTTTCTCTGGGAAGAGAGAGGCTGCTTCCAAAGAGACCCTCCTCATAAACAAATAATCAATCAGCAAATAAAGATATTGTTTTAGGCATAGAGAAAGGAGTTATTAATACAAAGGAAATGGTGACACAATATGTAACAACATATGTAAAAATATTCACTAATACAAATTAGTTCATATTAGTTAATAATATTGTTTTTACTATCTTACCTGGCACATTAGTTATTTTAATTATCTCGAAAATTGCATTTTATATTATTATTTTTGTTCAGGTTGTTCCCCACATCACTGATGCCATTCAAGATTGGATTGAACGAGTGGCTGCTATACCAGTAGATGGAAAAGAAGGTCCACCTGATGTGTGTGTTATTGAATTGGGTGGTACTATAGGTAATCATCAGCTGTTAAATATCCCCACATTCATATATGCATATAAACACACACATATATATGTAGTTTTTTTTTTAGGTTTTTGGTCTAACAAATCACCTCTTAATTTAGGGGATATTGAATCAATGCCATTTATTGAGGCGCTTGGCCAATTTTCATATCGTGTTGGTAAGTAATCAGCTAAGTGTTGGTATTTCCTCAAAATTCTCATGTTTATGCGTCATTAAATCTGTGCCATTATTCTAGGTGCTGGAAACTTTTGCTTAATACATGTCAGCCTTGTGCCTGTTCTAAACGTTGTTGGTGAACAAGTGAGTTTACATTGACTTCTTTAGAGTATCTTTTGAATCAAATAACAATTTTTTTGTTCTAAAATAATTGTTTTTTTCAGAAAACAAAACCAACCCAACACAGTGTTCGTGGATTAAGAAGCTTGGGATTGACTCCAAACATATTAGCTTGTCGCAGCACAACGGTCTTAAACTCTCCATTAATTCTCTTGCTTTTTTGATAACTAGATGTGGCAATTTTGACCCATTTACTTGTTAAGGGGGTAAATTGGTTGTTTTGTGTTACGTTTCTCAATGGGTAAAATAGCAGAAGGTCCTCCAAAGTATATTTTGAAGCATAAAATACATTTTATTTAAGAAGTTAGTTTATCATTGAATATTGAATTGATTCTGTATATGTATTCATATTTGACAAAAAGAAGTGTTTTGGGTCAACCTGATGCGAACAACATTTTTGCCACCTCTACCAATATCAATATGGCAATTGGCACCAGTACTTGTAGTTGATTATCTTTTTGGCACCACATATGCAGGAATTGGATACAAATGTGAAGGAGAAGCTCTCGAGATTTTGTCATGTTCCGGTACCATGATAAATAAAAAATATAGTATAAATGTGTTCAGATGACTATATTTATTAATCTACATTTTTAGTATTTAAATGGCTATTTTCTTACTTTCAGGCAGAGAACATCATCACTCTATATGATGTTTCCAATATATGGCATGTACCTCTACTCTTACGTGTATGTGAAACTCGTGCACTTTTCAAGTTTAGTCATGCTTATTTATCGTTAAATTCACCCTTTCGTGTTGCTTTTCTTTTCTTTTTAGGATCAAAAAGCTCACAAAGCTATACTGAAGGTGTTGGATCTTCCTTGGTGTGTCTTCTAACCTGCTAACATCACTTGTGATTAAGTGAAATTTTATTATAGTTAACGAGTTCTCAAAACTTTGTTTTTTGTACAGTATCACATCTAAACCCATGTTGGGAGAATGGACAGCTAGAGCACAACTTTGTGACAAGCTAATTGAGCCGGTAATTTTTGAGCCAAGACGTCTGGTACCAACATAATTTATGTTTTCCTAATATTTCTTGTTATTTTATCCTTATAGATCAGAGTTGCTATGGTTGGGAAGTACACGGGTCTTTCAGATTCTTACCTTTCTGTACTAAAGGTGATAATGCATTCAATGTCTTTTATTTTAGTTAGATTACATTTTCTGAAAAACAGTAGCTTGTTCTTTTTAGGCTTTGTTGCATGCATCTGTTGCTTGCAGAAGGAAATTAGTCATCAATTGGGTGTCCGCCAGTGATCTTGAAGATGCAACCGCCATAGAAGTAATTATCTAGGCTTTCTCTTATCAACAATTTATGTAATTTATTTTATTGATTGATCATGATGGATGTTTTCTTCTTGCAGAATCCTGATGTTAACAGAGCCGCTTGGGATTCTTTGAAGGTTAGTCAAAGTTAGAGATGGCAAAATCTGTAAAATATTATTGAAAGTTGTATGGTTTCAATAAGAGTTAACTACACTAATGGTCCATGTTGTTTGGACAAAGTAACAGGTTTACATACTAAGGTTTAAAAGTAACAAGTTTGGGTATTAAAGCTAATATTAACTTTTATGTTACATTATGGTGAAATGATCAAAATACTTTGAGTTTTCACCCTTTGACTGTGACTTTTAAAAAAATTGAAAGGGTATTTTGGTAATTTCAACTTATTTAATATTGAACATGTTTTGATTGACGATGCGTCGTACAGTCTGCAGATGGTATTCTTGTTCCAGGCGGTTTTGGTGATAGGGGCGTGGAAGGGAAAATCATTGCTGCAAAATATGCTCGTGAAAACAATATACCTTATCTTGGGATTTGTCTAGGAATGCAAACTGCTGTGATTGAGTATGCAAGATCTGTTCTTGGTCTTGAAAATGCAAACAGCACCGAGTTTGACCAAAACACAAAAAACCCGTGTGTTATATTTATGCCTGAGGTTTGTGTTGTATGAATTTGTGAATTTCTAATGCCTGTTTTAAGTTAATTCACTGGTATGGTTTTGATACACACAATGGTAACAACAGGGTTCAAAAACTCATATGGGTGGTACAATGCGGCTTGGATCCAGGAGGACGTACTTTCAAGTTACAAACTCTAAAGCTTTGCAGCTGTAAGAATACAAATTCACTTTATTTTTTAAAATTTTTACTGTTTTAGAAAAAAGTAAAACTATTTTTAGGGTTTTGGTGCTTATTTGTAATGAATTGTGTTGGTTTTTTAGTTATGGTAATCAGAGGTTCATAGATGAGAGACATCGCCATCGATATGAGGTATGGCTTCTTCCTTGCTAGTATTATGCAGTCGTTAGTGCTTTTGTTTTTTAACGGCTACGAACAACTTCAAATTTGAATTAGGTGAATCCTGACATGGTGTCACAACTAGAAAAAGCTGGTCTGAGTTTTACAGGCAAAGATGAAAGCGGTCAGCGTATGCAGGTTTGTATTTTTCGTTTTTTTTTGTTGGCTTATGCTGGTTGATCTGTTACTGATTTTTCAATTGATATTCGGTTTACCCATTTTTTATTTAAATTTGCAGATTATTGAACTTTATAATCATCCATATTTCATTGGCGTTCAGTTTCATCCTGAGTTTAAGTCAAGACCAGGAAAACCTTCTGCACTTTTCTTAGGTACTAATATTGTAGCTCAATTACATCATATTATTACAAAAATAGTGTTACCTTTTTAAATATGAAGTGTTTTAGGAGGTTTTGTGCATCAAAATATTCAACCCGTTTGAGGTGTTTCCTTTTTAACATTTTTTTTACCATTTGACCCGTTAATGGACAATATGATTAAACATAACAAGAATTGGTGTATTCAGGGAATTATGGTTTTTTATGATCTTGGTTTTAAAAAGTGCCCCTTAGTCGTGCCTAGGCGCAAGATTGCTTGCTTTGTATGACACAAGGCGCATGCTGTACCAAAAGCACACAAAAGTGCGTTTTTTGTAAAAAAAAATCTCACCAAGGCGCGTGCTTTTTGTACGAGGGATGTTTTTATGCTTCAAAGTGTTATACATATAGCTAAAAATGGATTTTGTACATGTAGGGCATCCTAAAAACCTATAGGATGTATGAAAATACACACATATAAACACCTTGCACCTTGCTTACTAAAAACCCCTTGTTTTAGCACTTTTATTTTAAAACTTGTCGCCTGAATGCGCTTCTTGCTTTAAAAAACCAAGCTTATGAAGATGGTGGTTTGTATGTGATAATGATTGCAGGGCTTATAGCAGCAGCTAGTGGGCAGTTAGACGTGCTGCTAAAGAAAAGTGTGAGCACAAAGGCGAACGGATATACCAATGTTATGTCAGCAGGATCATCACATAGGTACGATAATGGGGTCAACGGCATCCACAGCAACGGAAAAAGCAACGGTTTGCATGCTTAAAACAAGACACCAGCATTCGTGATCAGATTTTGTTTTGTTTTGTTTTGAGTTAAGGTTTTGTATAGCTATGTTAGGCTGGTCAGGTCTTTTTCCACAACAGATCAGCCTTTCGATTAGGCAAAATTTTCAAGAAAGTAGAAACCTTTCGTGTCGAAGGTTGGTTTCGTTGCGATTAGTACTTGATAAGTTTTAATGTAACACCCAAGGACATTTTGACCTTTCACAAAAAAAAGGAAAAAGATAACATAATGCATTTTGAGTTGCTTTTTGTAATCATTTTGTATTGTGGCTCATTTTATAACAAGCTAGAACTCGAGCTTCATTTATCAAGCTTGAGTTAGCTCATGAGTCTAAACGTGCATTTTATTCATATAATTTCATTTAATCTATTAAATTTGATAGTGATTGGAATTTATGAATGGACACTGGGTTAGATGTGTTATTTTGAAAGAGTTCAACATGACTCCATTGTATATGATGTTGAATTCTCCGTAATTGTTGAATTTTCTATATCCTTCTACTAGCAGGTATAGGTGAGATGAGAGGCATTGAAAAAAGTATTGTTATGTACCAAATAGTGTAGGGGGTTATTTGTAGTTGTAATATAGTATGAGGGTTGTTATTGTAATATTCTAGGAAATTGTTTGTAATTGTAATATAGAATGAGGGTGGTTATTGTAAATTGGTACCCAGCGTTAGTTTAAATAGATGAAGCTGTTAATGGAATGAGAATAGAATGATTTGATGGATATCTTTTATTCGTAATTATCAATTGCTTTTTAACATCTTGGTATTTGGATACACGTAACTTGAAAATACAGGTAATAGTAAAAGTTTAATTATATCTATGGTTTTGGGTTGCTCGGGTCGGGTTATTTATGTTTTTGTAACATGAAATTGGAACCGAGAATCGGACCATATAACTTTGGTTTAATTGGTTCTCGGGTTTAATTGAGTTGGGTTAAACGGTTCTCGGGTAATACTTGAAAACAAATATTCTATTTTTCAAACAAATAAAATAAAACATGTTTAATCAAAACATATATTTCCTTAAAAATTTCAAATGTTTAACCATAACATAACCAAAACATAGATTCTTTAACAATCTCAAAATATACAGAGGCTTTGAAAATCAAAGTATGGAACCGCCCTTAAAACCCTAGTTAGGATTTTTCGGGTTTACCCGAATAGGCCTTGTGGGTACACAAAGACCAAACCATTCTAAGCTTTCGGGTTCGGGTAATAGGTTTTTTCGGGTTAGTTATTTACGTGTTTGGCTTTTTTGGGTTCCAGTAGTTTTTTTTCGGGTTAGTTCTTCGGGTTCGGGTAAAAAAACACACCCTTTTAGTCTGATACATGACATGTTACGATAATTTAAATATAACATCTTATTTTTTTGTATTAGATTTTTATTTTTTTTGTTCTGTATTTTTTGTACTGAATTTTGTTTTTTTGTATTTTTTTTGTACTGGTTTTTTTAATTTTTGTACTAATTTTTGATGTTTTACTATATTTTTTTTTGTATTGTATTTTATTTTTTGTAATATATTTTGTTTTTTATAAGATTTTTGTTTTTATGTTTTTAGCATGCAACATGTTAATTTTCTATTAATTTAAATTATTTTTAGGCAAAAATCTCTTTATATTGGATTCAACCCTATGTATAACTTATTTTACATGGTAAACAAACAAATCACGTCAAGTTCTACTAATTAGTAAAATCTACGGATTGAGACAGAGAAATTTTATCACTATTTTTAATGTGATAAAGAAACTGATTTGATAAAAAAAAAAAAAAAACCCTTGCTTTTACATGACAAATATTGTTATATGAGAATAATAATGCTAAAATTAAAATGGCATAATGTTTAGTGATTTTGAATTAAAATCTAGTTAAGCTAAGATCTATGTTTCCATAATTAAAATTGGATGACTACACTTCTTAAAACGACAAGCTCTTTTTTTTTGAACGGCGAAGGTCTCAATCATGTGAACCCACTGTTTTCAGGCCATGTCACCAAGGTCTAGTTACCTGGACCTCCCTTGAGCCATCACAACCACCCCAGGAGGAAATCCCACTAGAAAACCCCCTGACCCCCCTCAGACCATATTTCGCTACGGGAAGGATTTGAACCCAAAACCTTACATTTGGAAGAATCTTAGGGTACTATTGAGGCAAAATGACAAGCTATTTAGGTAGCTACTATTTTAGTTACCAATTTGTATTGGCATGTGTATCCTATTTATGCCAATATTTTTTTTTCCTTGGTAATTGGCTTAGTGCATTTCTTATAAGGTCATGTTACGGGTTCATTTGTAAATCATGGAAGTCAGCCAAGAATGTGTTATAATGCACAAATGACCACCAGTTACCCAAACATCCACTAAGGTTGCACTTTACTATAATATATGGCCTTAAAATAAAGTAATAATCTTATCAGTTGCTTTAAGTTTCGCTATTTCATCAGATAAATATAAAATATGTTACGAATTTGTATAAAAATAGGGTGTTGAATATAAAAACAAACATCATTATAATTCCAAAACTGTCACACCCCCAAATTCCCACGTGCGGAGTCAGACCGCGCGGGTGTGACGTGGCCAGGATCACAGCTCATGGTCATATAGAACGACTCTATATGAGTTACACAAACATACAGTTTTGTAAAATAACCCAAGTTTCAATAATACGCAGCGGAAAATATTTAAAATAACTTAACTAAATAAAGTTGCAGCGGAAAAGTTAAAGTACACAGCGAAAATGTAAATCGTTAACAGACACTACAAAATCAGTATTGTTTTAAAAGACATAATTCAATCACAAGCCTATGATTAAAGTCTATATGCAAGCCAGACTCCTTAGTGCGTCCTCATGCGCATCCTAGTTTGAAATCCATTAGTTACCTAAGAATACATGCGAAAAAGTGTCAACTATAAAGTTGGTGAGTTCACAGGTTTAGACAGACAGAAATCAACAAAACAGACATATACTGGGTATGTTAAGTTGTTTGTTGGATTCTACGATCCGTGAGTGTGTCAGTTCATCTTACTGAAACTCGACTGTTTCCGTTTGCCTCCCCGGGTCATCACTGAACCTGGCATCAACATCGATATTACACTCGTTATGACCTCCAGTTAACATTGGTGCCGAGTGGGGCTAGTCAAACCCAGTAGTACTACGTAATAACGACTCATTTGTTACACAACTAACGGTAAGGATACGTGAGGGTTTAATGCGATAATAGTTACACTCAAAAATGGTTTTACAGCATACCAGTCATATATCTAAAATAGTTGCATTGTAATCTCACCTCAAAAGTTTAGTAAAACAGTTAAAGAGTAAAAGTGGGGTTGTAAACTCACCTAAGTTTGAGTAGAGCGTTCGTACGAGAACGGAGTAGCACACCGGCTAGCAGTTACCTATATTACATAGATGTTATAAGTTTGTGTTCACATACATGTGGGTCTCACAGGACCGTGTTCGTGTTCAACTACTCCAAGTTGTTATGTGGGTTGAGTTGACCGTGTTTGACCTAACGACCCGTTGGTGACGGTTTTAGTTCAAGTGATCGTGTAACGTGCAATTCAGTGTCGTGTGATGTGTGCGGATACCAAAGTCACATATGTGAGGTAACTTACTATTTATAGTAAGTTCCTACTTTGGAAAAGTTCCCAAATTAAGCAAGTCATGCAAGAAATCACTTTCCGATTACTCTAATATGCATAGTTAACCTAAATGAGCATGTTATCACATAACACATAGTTACACTTCGCCGGTTAAGCATGTTTTGTGTTCAAAAGTTTCTAAATATAGAAAGTTCACATAACACATTGTCCTAATCATCAATAATCATTTCTAACATGCTTCTAAGACTCTTGACATTATCATGGCAACTCAACTTAACCAAAGCGGGATATTATGAACAAGTCATGTGAACAAAGTTTCCATTTATGGAAACTTGTAACAAATGTACATATAGCCATCATTTTAATGAATCAAATCACTTAATACCATCATGTTAATGCCAAATAACCTTGTTAAACATACTACAACATCAATCTCATCATTCTTTAGACATTTATGACCAAAAAGTTACTATTTTTATAAATAGTGGTGTTAATCACTTATTTTAACATATCTAACAAACCAAATGCATCAATAATCCTCATAATAGCTTCCACACACCATTTTAAGCATAAATCCTAGATCTAAACACATGCATGTTGCCATTTCATCATCCTTACACATTTTGTAACAATAAAGTTACTATTTATAGTAACTATCATATTTTGACATTTCTTGACATCTATAATACTTCTAACTCTTGTAGATCATATCAAATATCATAACTAACAACATATTAATATTAATAATCATGTAAACGGCCTTAGATCGTACATGCATGTAGTCAAAAGTACCCATTTCATAGCAAAATCAACAAATCATCATCAAATCCCCTCAATGTCATCATGGATCATCCTAATAACTTCAAATCAGTAGCAATCTCACTAAATAATCGATTCATATCATCAAAATTTCATGATTCAAGTGGTGATATTGTTGCATGTGGGTATTTCCCATTGCATGTGTGTGTATGTGCAATATTAATGCATAATGGATGCTAGAACTACCTCCAATGCCCTTGAATCTGCAAATGTGGTTCGAGATTGATCGTTGTAGCTCCTGGAACCTGCTGAGAAGGTCTTACAACCAAGATGGTGGATGGTGATGCTTCCTTTTAGCTTCTTCTACCTTCAACACTTCACCAAAGGCCTTGAACACCTCCAAAATGGCTCTAGATTGAGGGAAATGGCTTCAACAGAGTGTTTTGGGTCGGATATGTCGAGTATGATCGAGAGTTTTAGAATAGGGGTGGCATAAATGATTACATTTTGGTTAAATAAAGATTTTGCATGTTGGAAGCTGTCGCGTACCGTCGAGACTGGCAAGAATGCCTCTCGGCGTACCGTAATGAATATAATATTCATCTGATTCCCGAAACACGTCGCGTATCGCGAAGAAGGAAAATGATCGGTCGTCGCGTACCGTGACGACTTCGGTGAATTCTAATTTCCCCGCCCATGCGTCGCGTACCGCTAAGGCCTAATCAGAGGCCCTTAGCGTACCGCGATGGGTCCTGGGAGAGCCCAATAGACCCAATTTTGTTGTTTCGAACCGATTTTCGCGTTTTTCTTGATTACGATCATCGTTTCTCGACATGTTAACCTTGTTCTAACTATTTTAGGTTCCGTAGAACCTAAGTGTAGTGAAAGTGTAATGTGGGTTGTTTAATTCACCAACGTTCGTTATTCAAAACACGTGCGAGCGTTTTACGATAATTCCTCGAATTATCGGTGTGTTTGGACTGTTGTGCCACATGTCACACTAAATATTCATAATTCTAGTGCCACGTAAGTAATAATAATACACATTATTATTTACAATAAAGTAATGATGACCTGGAAATTGCGAGGTGTCACAAAAACTTTTAATTCTCATTTATATAAACGGTCAATAAAAGTTATTATATTTTAAATTTTTTTATAATCTCTAGGAAAAGAAGTTGACAACCTGTGAGCCTTCAACCTTTACGCAACATTGCTCCATCAAGTTTTTGCTCATTGCGGAAAATTCCCCACAGTCTCCCGTAGGAGTCTGGGCCATGTCTCACTCAGAGTGTGGCTGATCATCCTCTCTTACCAGCTCCTGATCATCACTTTGGTAAACCAATACCTCACCAGCTAGCTAATCAGAAGCGAGCCCCTCCTTGAGTGAATTCCTCCTTTTACTCCTCAACCTATGTGATATTAGCAACAGTTTCCAGGCTCCAGCTATTGTTCCCCTCACAAGAGAAGGTTCTTATGCTTTACTCACTCGTTCGAGACCGGAAAAACCTCTTCTCGGCCAACTTGCATGTGTCTAATATAAGTGTTAAGAGACAGGGGATACGGTCTTATGGTCGTCGATCGAATAATCAACCTTAATTACCAACCGTAAGGATAACTGAATGTTAAAAAAAAATGTAAAGAGACAAATTTACCCTTAGGTTGTGTATCTTCTATTTTCCACATCGACGCTTAATCACACCGTCGCTGGCGATCTACCGGCAGTGGTAAGTTCTTTTCCTTCTGCTTAACCGATTCTCATTTTTAATTCGAAGTTTTGCATTTTTAGGTTTAGGGTTTGTTCCATATAATCCTTTTATCATTTTCAATTTATTAGGATAAACTAGAAGTTGTTTGTTCATATTCCACAATTTTATCCTTTTTTTTGAAGAGCATACTTTTATCTTCTCCAAATATTATGTTATTGAACTATTTGTTTCTTGATTTTGAAAAACTGAGAGAAATTTGATTTTTCTTGCAGTGAAATTTATGCATTTGTTGCGTTTCTAAGGGTTGAGAAAGAGAGATTACCATTTTTGACATCCAAATTAGGGTTCTTATAACAGTTTTACGTGACAGAGCTAATCGGTGGTCAATCATGCTTTTTGGGGCGATAAGATCCATAATCCGGCCTGTATCCAGAGCCCTGATATGTTCTCGAACCACCTCATCAACTTACGTGAATTCGTTTTCAACTAGCTACAACAATGAGCTACATCCGCTTTTTGGCTCACTTCACCAGAGCCACCTGTTTTGGAGACCTGCATCAGCAAGGTTAATACAGAGCCTGACAGATACCCGTTTCCCAAAAAGAAGGCCTGTTGATAAGCCTCGCAGGAAAAGGGCTAGCTTGAAGCCTTCAGGTTAGGGCTTGTTTCTCCAGCTTTTACACTTTCAAATTTTATTTTATTTTTTTGGTTTAATTTTGAATTGATTAATCGAATACATTGATGTTGAATGCATCAAATTATGTATGTTGTTTTTAGGAGAATAATAGGTTTAAGGACTTACTGTGTTATTATGCATCACTATTTCACACCAATTATAGTAGTTTATTTTTATTTTGAAAAGAATTTGGGTAGTGTTTGGAAATGGGATTTGATGACAAGCTTAAATTGAAATCATCTTTGCTTTAGTTTAATTCGGGTTTCAGACGTAACCTTCAATCTTCATCATTTTTTAGGATATTTAGAATGTTTAGTGAGCATAGTCATGAAGTGTCATTAATTATGCAATGTTGAAAAATAATTCTGATTGTTATACTAAATAATGAGGCTTAAATAATTATTTTGTATAACTAATTATTTAATCTTGATTCTTGAAAGTCACTATCATCATTTTTAAAAATGAACACCTTTATATCCCATATCTCCAAAGCAGAAATTTTCCATAGGTTATTTTAGTTTGATACTTTGATATTGTTTATGGTAAATTGTGCATTTGCTGGATTTGGTTAGCAAAATACAAGGTATATGAAATGTGATTGTATGTGGGAGAATGCAGGTCCTTATGCTTGGGTTAAGCATGTTGCTGATGAACCAATACCTGCTAGTCAACCAAATGCGGGAAGTGTTAAACATAGAAATGAAAAAAAGCGGATACGACAGCGTAAGGCTTTCATACTGGTACGAATCTCTTGCTTGGTTTACTTTGTATCATAACCATGTAGTCATTTTATTATCCACATTTATATAAGTTTCAATTTAGAAGAACTCCCAATGGGCTTTTACTTTTTTGCAAATACGCATTAAACTTTATTTTGCATGATTTAATTCTCTAATTTGATAAAAAACAAAAAAAGGGATATTTTTAACACGTGAGTGGATTTTTTAATGCAAAAAAGGACCTTTTATTACCTTTTAACAAGTTAAAGGATTTAATCATGCAAAAAAAAAAAGACATTTATGTTAGAAGGACATTTATGTTAAAAAGGTCATGTTTTTGTCAAATCTTAGCGAACAACCTAAAGGCCCCCAAACATTTTATTTAAAATATTATGTTTTTTTATTGCATTAATGTAATTATCTTAGGTCATATTGGACACACCAATAATTTATAAAAGGTTTAAAATATTATAAAAAAAAGTGTTTCAGATCAACCAGCCCTCACTATAATTATCTTAGGTCATATTAGACACACCAATAATTTATAAAAGGTTTAAAATATTATAAAAAAAATGTTTCAGATCAACCAGCCCTCACTAAGAAAAGGAGCCTATTTTGGCCCCCTACCAATAGACGTATTTTGTGAATTCTGGATTTTAATATTCATGTGAACCGGATTTTAATGTTGCACAGGCGGAAAAGAAGAAACGCAAGGCTCAGTTGCAGGAAGCTAACAGGAAGAAGAAAATTGAGAGGATAGAAAGAAAAATGGCTGCTGTAGCTAGAGATAAGCCTGGGCGTAAGACTAGCAGAGCTGCAGCGGATTGAAGAAGATAAAAAGAAGGCATCTACGACTTAGTTTATGCATTTTCTCAATAAAATGAATACTCTTTAGACATAATATTTGGTTTTTCATGATTGGATATTATCTGATCTTCGGTTCAAAGATGCAATGTCATCTTGGTTCTTTTTGATTTATGCATTTTTTATTTTTATTTCAGAAACAGGCACACCTACTTGGTTCTTTCTAAATAACTAGTGTTTTTATCTTAACAATTTGTGTGTATGTTTAACCTTTTCATTTCATACTTTAGGTTATCTTTATTTGATTTGAAAAGAACCAAGACATGTTTGTTATGTAATTAAAGGCAATTAACATTTTAGAACTTACCCAATTTTGAGCTACAGTTGCTTGTGTTACGCGTCCTATATGTTGTCTTTCGGTTTGGGTTTACGCGTCAAATGCATCTCTAAAACAACTTTCTGCATGTTATTCATGAATTTGTTAAATATGATTTTGGTGTTGATTTAGGTTCAAGTATGTTACCTACTCCTAGCTCAAAGAAAATCAAGTATTTCAAGCTCATCAATGTGGCTTTTCATCTTCAAGTCTTGAGGGGAGCTAGGAAGTGAGCCCTTTGTCATTCTGACATGAGCCATGATCATCTTGAAGTGTACCTTATTGTTGGAACATTTTCTGCCATGTGACAAGGATGTCGAGCCTCCGTATGCTCGAGGTCAGAGGACCAAAGTAACTAGATTAGGCAAACAAAACACCACCAAAATCAATATGTGTTTGATGTGTTACAACTTAGAAATCATGCATATAAAACCCTACATATAATTCTCACTAATCCATGTTTTGATTGCAAATACATTGATATTTATACGTTGTTCTAGAGCTTGCAGGTCTAATTATTGTTGTGATAAAGTTTTGGATGCAATCAATGGGTTTTGTTTTTCCCTTTTTTCCTTAATAACAATAAACCAGGAGTGTCTCGGAACCTCTTCTCGCTTTTTCAGGAATCGTAGATGGTCTCTCAGAGACATACTGATCTCCTGCTTCTCGGGTGGAAACTCACATTTAAGCTATATCTTTGGTATCAATGGGTTTTGTTAACCGTTGGAAAGGAGAAATCAAGTTGAAATAGAAGTTTGAATAATATGCAGGGACGAAGGATAGGCTAGACCGGGGGGGGCGACCGCCCCCCCTCTTTTTTTCGCGAGTAGTGTTAATTTTCGCACCGTAAGACAAAATTTTTTTAAAATACTGGTTTCGCCCCCCTCAAAAAAATTTTAAAATACTAGTTTCGCCCCCCTCAAAAAAAAAAAAATTTAACCCAAATTTTTTAAAAAATACTCATTCCATTCCTCTCAATTTTGTACCCAATTTTCCTCCCTCTTATTTTTTATCTTATTTTTCAACAAATAACCCTTTCCTTCTATTCTTTTATTTAATACCATGGTTATCCCTAAAAGGCTAAAATACTCACTCCCAAGCCCTAATCCTAAAAAAAATTGAATCTCGTCCTGTCCCTTGCTCCTCTCCATTTTTGGCCTCC